>JARGXW010000740.1:0-65675 GCA_029204085.1 Mycena sp. CBHHK59/15
GTGAGTACCCCCACCCCACATTCCGTCCCCCACCTCCTGTGGGAATGTCTACTCGACGGCCCACAGGCTCCTTCCCCGTTACCGTGACCGCACTGATTGACAACGGTGCATTTCTAGTAGTCATTTCTGAATCCCTCGTCAAACGCTTGAAACTTAAACGATATCGTCTACGCACTCCGGAATCAGTATCACTCGCTCTATCCGATTCGTCATTACCTTCCGATACTTCCTCACGCATTATGTCAACCTTCGTACACATTCTCTCAATCAATCTTGGTCTTCCTCTACTGTACGCGCTCTCATTGCACCTGGCCTCTGTGCCCCCATCGTGCTCGGCCTTCCATGGCTTGAGCGTAATCACATAGTAATTGATCATAAAGCACGTTCTGTAATTGACAAGCGTTGTAACTATGATTTGTTGAACCCGCCGCTTCTGAAAATCCCTCCCGTGCCTCGCATGAAGCTTCGTGAGAAGCTGCGCAAAACTGATCGTGATTACAAGTCAATGATGACGGAACTCAATGCTGTCTGCGATGCCCGTCGCATCAACATGGAACATGAGAACCTGTTCGAAAACGTCAAACCGGTTGATGTTATCGCTGCAGTACGTGAACATGTCGAGATTCTCGCCCATTGGGACGAACTCAACAAATGCGCTGATAACCTGAAAACCCGATACAAGGAAATTTTGAACCCATGCCCCACATAGAGGACTTACCAACCAACGTATACTGCAAGATTAAACTCAAAAAAGACAAAGCTGATCTTCAGTTTCAAACCCGCTCTTACCAAAGTCCTCGGAAATACAAGGAAGCGTGGCAAACCTTGATCCAACAAAATTTGGATGCCGGTCGCATTCGTCCCTCCTCCTCTCCTCATTCTTCCCCTGCTTTCCTTATCCCAAAGGCAGATAAGGCTGTGCTCCCACGCTGGATAAACGATTTCAGACCGATCAACTTGGTGACTGAACGTGATTCTTTCCCATTGCCACGCATCGACGACATCCTCGCCGATTGCTCCAAGGGAAAAATATTCAGCATAATAGATTTTACAGACAGCTTTTTCCAGACTCGCATGCACCCTGACTCAATTAAGTATACTGCCGTTAACACACCACTTGGCCTGTACGAATGGCTTGTAATGCCTCAAGGTCTTCGCAACGCGCCGTCAGTCCAGCAACGTCGTGTAACCGCTGCCCTCCGCTCCCTCATTGGCAAAATATGCCACGTATACTTAGACGATATCATTATCTGGTCTGAGGAACCAGATGAACACGAGGTGAACCTCGAATCAGTGTTCGACGCTCTAAAGAAGGCGTCCCTTTATTGCAATCCCAAGAAAACTAAGCTGTTTCAATACGAGGTTGATTTCCTTGGTCACCGGATCTCCGCGCGCGGAATCCAGGCAGACCCAAAGAAAGTAGACCGCATCGCTCATTGGCCTCAACCTAAGTCCTCTACTCATGTTCACGCTTTCCTCGGAGTAGTGCGTTATCTTGCATTCCTGTTACCCAACCTCGCAGACCATACAATGGTTCTCAAGCGGCTTACAACAAAGGAATGTGACAAGAATTTCCCCATTTGGACAAACGAACATCAGGCCGCATTCGATGGCGTAAAGTCTATCGTCCTCAGTGCTGACTGCGTAACGACGATTGACCATGACAACCCTGGTGATAACAAATTTTTGTAACCTGTGATGCAAGCGACAGGTGTTCTGGAGCAATACTCTCCTTCGGCGCCACCTGGGAGACTGCCTGACCTGTCGCTTTCGATTCTATGACCTTCAAACACGCGGAATTAAATTACCCCGTACATGAAAAAGAAATGCTTGCCATTATGCGCCCCCTACACCGGTGGCGCGTGGACCTCATTGGATCGGAATTTACGGTCTACACGGACCACCGGACACTGGAAATTTTCAACACTCAAAAAGACCTGTCCGCCGTCAGGCGCGCTGGATGGAATTCCTTGCACAATACGACTGCATGATTGTATATGTCAAAGGCCCTGACAACATGGTGGCGGACGCTCTGTCTTGGACAGATTTCGACGAAAGTCTAACTACCGAGCCAGGCCCTGCCCCATGGCTCCAAGATGGCGATGAGGATGGTGTGCCCGCAATTGCGGCCATAATTCCTATGTCTACATCCTCCCCCTTTTTTGCCTCCCGTTGTATCGCGCAGACACACACTTCAGATCCTATTGTAACTTCCTCCCTACCCATCGCCTCAGTTCTGAAGGTCACGGCCAACGCCACGATTCTGGAAACTGTCCGCGATGGTTACGCCACTGACCCGTGGTGCAAGAAATTGGACTCCGCCTAAGCGGAATTCCTGGTCTCCTCTTCCGTGGCGGACTTTGGTTCGTTGCGGAACACCTCGTAATCCCCCGGGTTGGAAACCTTCGCGAGATGCTTCTCCAGCTCACACACGATAACCTTGGACACTTCGGTTTCGACAAGTCATACCAGTCACTGCGCGACGCGTACTACTGGCCAAACATGTGTACCGATCTCGAAAAGGCCTACATCCCTGGGTGCCCTGACTGCCAACACAATAAGGGTCGAACCGCCAAAAAGAAGGCTGGACCCTTGCACCCCCTACCCATACCCGAACAGCGTGGCGACTCAGTTGCTATCGACTTCATCGGCCCCCTTCCGAAGGACCACGGCTTCGACTCCTTGATCACCTTCACTTGCTGCCTGGGTTCCGACATCCATCTGGTACCAAGCACTACAAAATTCACGGCACCTGAGCTTGCCCTACTGTTTTTTGACAGTTGGTATTGCGAAAATGGCCTACCGCTCGATATTGTATCAGATCGCGACAAACTTTTTATGTCCGCCTTCTGGAAAGCCTTACACAAGTTAACTGGGGTAAAGCTTAAATGCTCCACTGCCTTCCATCCTCAGACCGACGTCGCAAGCGAACACACTAACAAGACTGTTAACCAGTCGCTTCGTTATCACGTTGGCGGAAACCAGAAAGGCTGGGTTCGGGCTCTCCCCCGAGTTCGTTTCGATATGATGAATACCCTGAATGCCTCAACGGGTTTCTCAGGGTTTCAACTTCGTATGGGCAGGTCCCCTCGTGTTATCCCTCCTCTCATAATTGCCCCCTCGCGCTCCGCTACCTCTGAAGAGAAGCTGGCACGCGATATAATCGACCAACTCGCGACAGACGTCGCAGAGGCTCAGGACAATTTGCTCATGGCAAAACTGTCTCAAGCAGAACAGTCCAACAAAAATCGTCGACCGGACCACGACCATAAAGTCGGGGACCGTGTGCAACTGTCGACAACGAACCGTCGGACGCACTACAAGCAGAAGAAGGATGGCCGCTGCGCAAAATTTATGCCGCGCAAGGATGGGCCGTACAAGATTCTTGCTAAACACGCTGAGTTTTCTACTTATACTCTTGATCTTGCGGACCAGCCACTTGTTTATCCTGTCTTCCATGCTTCCAAGCTTGAACCTTATATTGAGAACGATGACTCAAAATTCCCTTCTCGCAGAAATGAGGAACCGGCCCCGATTACAATCGACGGCGAAAATGAATGGCTCATCGACGACATCATCGACAAGCGGAAGCGCGGCCACGGCCGCCAGTACCTCGTGAAGTTCACCGGCTACGGGCCCGAAGGCAACCGTTGGCTCCCCGGACGACTCCTTGCTGATAACGAAGCCCTCGACCGGTGGCTCGCTCGTCCAAAGGATTGAAGTGCCGGCTGGCAAACCCTTCTGCTTCTATCTGCTGCCGGAGACTTTCCCCATAGTGGGCCAGCCTAGGCTGCGTCAGTATTCGTGCATGCAATTTTTCCTAACTCTATTTTCCCTGTTGTTTTGGTGTGGGCACATTTTTCTTCTCTTTTTTCGGGGAGGGGGAGAGTGTAAACCCGTGCTACCGACTTTACTCACATGACCTGGCTTACATACTTATCTCTTTCTTGTCTCTTGCCCCTACCTCACTAGCTTCTCTCTGAATATACACAACGTACCCAAGTCTCTCTTGTCCCCCTTTATTGTCTCTTCCATCTTTGGTGTTTCTCTACTGCGTTAAGCAGGTGAGTTTCCAAGTCACTGAAGTTACCATGAGTGAAAAATGGACTGAACCAGAAGTGGATGTTACCGAATCTCTGGGGGCCATTCCCGATGCAATCCCTGCAGCAATTCCAGCATCTCAGTGATGTAGTTCGAGTTCTTTCCTCCGATGAAGCGAAATAGTAACTGGGGTATCATGTCCTCCATGAGGCCAATATCACTGTGCTTGATGGCGGACCGGAGCATGATATACAGCAGAACGTCCTGAAGGAACATGATCGATTGGGTTTTAATTTCGTTAGGTTTCTGCTGACTTTCCATTCCCACAAGCACCACACTCGAAGTGTGTTCAGCAACAATCTTTTCGGCAAGTTTGTGCAGATCTTCAGGAGTTTTGTCGTGTAAGTCTGCCAGGCTTTTTACACCTGTAACCTCCAGCCAGAGCTCTCGTATCTGCGCTTCTGCAATGAGAAGCAGACACTCATTGAGGTCATAGAAAGATGGTCCCTGTGTTTTAGATGATTGCAGGCCTTTGCACTCCAAAATTTCGAAGGCCTGGCTGAGATCACAGCCTTTCAAGGTCCCGAGATGTTGCTTGTGAAGTGAATTTGTGCAGGCCATCTGTATGTGTAGCCATCCAGGAGGTATAACCATCCAATCGAGCTGCACGTACGAATTATCGTCCTTGGCGTGGAACATAAACAAGTTATGCAGCCGATTGATGCTGAGTTGGTCTCTGACCCACGCCATCACCCACTCGAGTCCGAGTTTTTTCTGGAGCTCTTTGGTGTCTACCTTGAGCTGCCACAGCCATTCTATGATGAGACGCGAGTTGTCCTCATAGGAGGCCTCTGGGATGTCGATGGTTCCAAGGGGGTATTGCAGGGTGAGATGATTGGGGCCACAAGGAAGTTCATGGACAGGGGGTGGTTTTTGAAGTAAATGGTGCTCGTGTCCAGTGTAGATGTCAAAATTAAAGTCAGGGGAGTCGAAGAGATATTGCAGGACAATGAAAACTGTGTGGGAGTGGCGACGTGAGTTGGACACTTCAGAAATCTCCAAAATGTCGAATGCCATGAGCGGGTTTTGCATTCCTTCACGTCAAAACTCCTGCAATGATCTGTTTGCTATAGGTGGGAGAGCAATGGCTCCATGTTTTATTTAAACCGTTCCAGCTGTACCACTTCCGAACAAGGTCTTCTTGTCAACACATGGGGAGAACGTGCAGAAAGAAATGAGGGTGTTGTCATATGACATGAGCCATGGCAACACCGGGGGCAAGGCCCAGGGCTGTCAAAACTGAGCAGCCAGAAGGCCTGGCTGCTGGCTGTACACCTGGCTGTATGCCTGGAAGCACACACAGGCACCATGGCAGTTTCAAACCAAATATGGTTCCAACAGAACCAAAGTATACCATACCTCGGCAGGCTGGGATCCAGGGCGAGTGCCCACGAGAAACCTTGGTGCCGGCATGCCCCGAGCCGTTGACTGCCGGCCTCATGTGTTGTGCTTGGGCTGCGCATGCAACTGCCTGAATGCTTCCTGGGTGCTTCAGGGAGTACAGCCTGGTGCACAGGCCTTCCGGCTGTCCATTTTTGACAGCCCCGGGCCTTGCCCTGGTGTAACCTATCCATCATCTGCTGCATATCTTCCATCGCCGTTTTCGATATCCTGGAGACAGCATCTCCAGTTCATTTACTGCTCATGGTGAGTCTGATCACATGAAGAGTGTCAAATCCTTTTACTGAAAGGCCTTTGAACTTGAAATAGATCGCAAATAATTTTTGCAGCTGGCGACGATGGTGTGATCGTGAATACGAGAACATTGATGGTGAGTACCATCTGTTTCCTGCATCAGATTATGCGGTATATTTCGGACCATACTCGCCTTTTGGGGGTCTTTACGTGGGCTCCTTTCCTGCTGCCCAGCCATTCGTGCCAATCGCATCAATGCAGTCCAAAGATTCAGTGCAATCTTCTTGACTTGTGCAGTGACCTCGGACAGTGAAGTCCCAGTCAATTGCTCTTCTGTGACGTCTAGGCCAGCTGGCGACTTGAATACCTGCACCAAATTTTCTAGCTCTTTCTCCAGCACTTCTAGCGAGCATTCAATTGCAAAGTCTTGCATGACCTGTTTGGTTCCCTTCGGCCGTGCCTTCTTCGATCCAGATGGTCTCGGAGGCTTCGACCAACGATGAAGTATATGCGGAAGCTCCTTGCTGTTCAAGAGTGCAGACCGATGGAATCGAATTTTGGCATCCGTGTACATTCTTTGTCGCCCCAGCCAATTGCACCAAGAAATATGGGCAGACACCTTGAGAATATGACCATTCGATTCGCCTTCAAAATCTGGAGGGCATGGTGTCTTATGATTTTGCGCTGGGCGTCATCGCATGATCCAGTAGCTTGCATTCACCATTTTTGCGCCATTGGCTGCAGAACGGCTCTCGTTTCACCCAGTGTCTAGATCTCCCTAGAAATTTAATAGGATTGAATTATATTTATCCCCGAGGGCATGGCGTCTTCAGGTCGTGAATGTGGTGTGTTCTTCCAATGTGTCATTGAGCATGGTCAGCACAGGTTTAAGTAAGTTTTTCCTGCCCACATATGACGGATTTTGCATACATTGACATCTCAGTTATTGACAAAACATACATCAAGTCAGTAGGAATAGCTTGAGAGGGATATATCTGCCCAGAAGAGCCGGCATCGCGCGACGCGACGTGTCGTGGATGGATCACGTGGTGCCATCAGGCGAGTCGATCAAGGGCTTTCCTCATCGAATGTGAGCTGCATACCTATGATAGAGTGTTCCAGAGGGTAAATTAATGTGATTGAAGATTTATTGAGGCCCAGAAAGTCATCAACATCCAAAATTTTGGGTGATTCCATTCGGCTAATATTGCCCAGATTACAACAGAAGGTGCATCGGAGAAATGCACCAAATTCATGATCTGAGGACGCCATGCCCTCGGGGATAAATATAATTCAATCCTATTAAATTTCTAGGGAGATCTAGACACTACAGGTAAAATGAGAGTCGTTCTGCAGCCAATGGCGCAAAAATGGTGAATGCAAGCTACTGGATCATGCGATGACGCCCAGCGCAAAATCATAAGACACCATGCCCTCCAGATTTTGAAGGCGAATCGAATGGTCATATTCTCAAGGTGTCTGCCCATATTTCTTGGTGCAATTGGCTGGGGCGACAAAGAATGTACACGGATGCCAAAATTCGATTCCATCGGTCTGCACTCTTGAACAGCAAGGAGCTTCCGCATATACTTCATCGTTGGTCGAATGGATGGATCACGTGGTGCCATCAGGCGAGTCGATCAAGGGCTTTCCTCATCGAATGTGAGCTGCATACCTATGATAGAGTGTTCCAGAGGGTAAATTAATGTGATTGAAGATTTATTGAGGCCCAGAAAGTCATCAACATCCAAAATTTTGGGTGATTCCATTCGGCTAATATTGCCCAGATTACAACAGAAGGTGCATCGGAGAAATGCACCAAATTCATGATCTGAGGACGCCATGCCCTCGGGGATAAATATAATTCAATCCTATTAAATTTCTAGGGAGATCTAGACACTACAGGTAAAATGAGAGTCGTTCTGCAGCCAATGGCGCAAAAATGGTGAATGCAAGCTACTGGATCATGCAATAAGGCCCAGCGCAAAATCATAAGACACGATGCCCTCCAAATTTTGAAGGCGAATCGAATGGTCATATTCTCGAGGCGAACGGGTGAAAACTGAGGCCAGAATCGCTGTTCTCTTCAAAAGGATTAAAAAGTTACAAAAGAGGATTTTTTTTCGTCCGCGCCCTAAGTTCTGCAAAGGGCTGTAATTACACAGGGGGCATATCACCAAAAGTCGCGACAAACTACTGGAAACATCTGCAAATGTTAACTTACTTAAAATCACTTTTGGATGTTCCACTAGTGTTGTTATACAAGTTTTGTGTTCGAAAAATAATTTGAATCGCCTTGGATGAATTCGAGCCAGTAATTCACTCACACTCATGAAGGTCTGCACATCAAGTTCGAGGTTGTATGAAGGGTATAGCGTCCCTAATATAATCACAATAATGCAGATACTTGATGATTGGGGATGTGTTCTTCCTCCCTGAGCACCCGCAATTGCATGACATTCGATCAAAGACTTACTTCAGCCTCTCCACAATCATCGGCATCAAGACCTCCCCTCCGTCGCCAACAGTTGGCCCTATCACCGGTCCCAACATCATAAACTTGACATCCTTATCCGACAGCGAGAACTTGAACGAACGGAGGAGAACACTTATTACAACCTCTACCGAGATTGGTGAGTAATGCAAATCAGAAAATAAAAGATGTAGAGAGACGCACTCATCTCCAGCTGCGAAAACTTGAAGCCTCTACATACATCCAAGCCAATGAGTGCCTTCGCATTACCCTGATGAAAATATGTGCACTCACACACAGCTCCGACCGCCTCCAATAAAGGTCATAGTCCCGCTGTACACCCCCGGTAACTTCATGTCCTCCTTGCCAGAACTCGCTCGCGCCGTTCCATTAAGCCAACGCTCGGGCTTGAACTCACGCGCGTCCGGCCCCCAGATCTCGCGGTTGTGGTTCGCTGCAGCGATTGCGATGTGCACGGGGGTGCCCTTGGGCACCGGGATCGCTGTGATGATTTTGCCATCTGTCGTCTGCATTGGGGCGGAGAGCGGGAGCGTCGTGGGTGCGATCGTCTGCCGCATCATCGATGGCGAAGCGGGGGGATAACTGCAGAAGGTAACCAATGAGTTAATATAAATCTGAATCAACCCGAATGGGTTGTGGAAGAATAGTGCGTACAGACGCAGCGACTCGCGGATAACCGCGTCGAGATACGGGAGTTCCACCAGCGTGTCGTGGTCGAGATGACCATTTTCCGTGTCGACTGTGGCCTCCTGGATCTCGGCGCGCAGTTTCTCTTGAACGGATGGGTTCTGGGCGAGTACATGCGTGAGCCGTGCGAGCGCCGAGGATGTGGTGTCCATCGCTGCGAAGATGATTGTTCTATTTGGAGTGAGAGAGAGAGAGACGCAAAGAGCGGTGTAAGACGCACGAGGTCTGGCCGACTAGCTCTTCGTCTGTAAGCTTTGACGCTGCGTCGGCAGTCATATTGCTCCTCACTGCGAAACTCATCTGTGTCAGCATAGCCAGTCGACTAGAATACAGACAATGAAGACGACGTACAGAGGATGCTCATGAGATCCGTGCCCGTTTCCATGCTTTCTTGGGATTTGAAGTCGCCACGCTGCAGCGCAAGCTTTTTCGCATTTAGAATGTCCCGCGCGGTGCGGTCCATCAGTTCAACCATGTCGCGCAGCCGTTGGATTCTGCGCGAGGGTATCATTTTGAGCATGAAGCGGCGGAAAGACGGCGGGCCGATTTTTATCGCAAACGGGACAAATGGAAGTAAGAGTGAAATCTTGCCCAGTGTTGGCCTGTTATTAAATTCGTGTGACGAATTTGTGCGAAACAACCGTACAAAGTCAACGCACATGAAGTTCTTGATTGACTCGGCGTACTCGTTGATTGGGGCGTTGAGTACCAAAGGGTCAAACGAGTAGCCTATCCCCGAGCGGCCAATGAGCTCGAGCGAGGTACGTGTGAGGATGGAGGCCATCTCAAGCTACAGGTAGATTCGTGAGCAAATCGCAAACAAATGAGGGATCCTGAGAGCATCACCTCTCTGGCCCCTTTAGCAACTTGTGGGGCGATTAATCCGTCACGGACCTACATAGGGGTACATACGTGGGGTGCGAGGACAGGACAAAGACGATGAGAACTCACTCTTTCTGCGACGTCATAAAAGTGTGGCATCATCCCACGGAGATTGGCTGTTGAAAAGGCTGGCATGATCATCTTGCGATGCTTGCGGTGATCGTCGCCCACAGTTGACAGGATTGATTTCCCAAACATCAAGAGGTTCATACTAAGAAGTCTTAATATCAGTGAAAGTTTTCTCCCCGAGAAGAAAAAAAGGACCTGGTGAAAATGGGTGACTCCTCGTAAATCTCCTGGTCCTTAATAACTACGCTGTGCAATGCCTTGGGATCGAAGACGAATAGGATGTTGCTCTGTTCACACAAAATTAGCGGGAAAATAGGACAGAGAAGATCGTCGCTCACGCCCAGAAGGCCGCGCAGCCTGACAACTCCTCCGAAATTTTCCTCGATATCTTGTTGGAAATCCCATCCATTGGGGTTGTGGTACTGCAAGAGGTTTCCTGCGACAATTTTTTTATCAGTTCGGGACAAAGACTTTGCACATATGGGTATTCGCTCACCCGTGAGGAAGGACTTGGAGGGCGGGCCGGGGATATTATTGAGCACCGAGCGCCCGATGATACGACGCAGTAAGGCGGTTAGCACATATGCGGTGCACAGAAAGAGAGCGGTTTGTAGCAGGGTTGACGACATGAGCGAACAGTGGAAGGATCTCGAGCTCATATAAATATGATTGCGGTTTCTCCTGCTAAGTCAGCAGCCACGAAAAAACTGGTATTTGTCGCACTCTATGACATGTGGCATCAGAGTGGATGAGTCGACTATCATGGCAATCTATCACGATCGCCATCTGGAGATACTTGGGAGGTCTACAACTGGCTCGGATTGAACATCCAATTGTGCATGTCAAGAAAGACTTGGCCGTCTGTCCACTGCAGGGATTTGAGCCACATATTGGCATGCACCTCAGCATCTCTCACATTGAGTTGACGCAGCAATGGCCTGGACGAACTGAGGCGTATTACTACTATTGAAACCTCCCGCCGGATCATCCGGTGCTTCGCAGCAGATTGGGAAGCACCCGGCGGGGGGAAGAACATGTCGGCGGACCAACGCAGCCGACCCTGGATGGATCAATCTACGAAGCTGAAGTTGGGCGACGTCGCGGACTCGCCAGATTTGGGAAGTACCGCATCGGCATGTTCCGGGCACAGCCACAGTGGCACTGCGTTCTGGACGGATTAAGGCAAGGATTAAGGATGGATTATGGAATTTTGGAATGCCCATAATCCTCCATAATCCAAGCATAATCACGGTATAATCCAAATCTACTCTGACCGACCCAGAACTGGAATGAAGGATTATGATCAGAGGTTTAATCCGTGATTATGTTTAAAGCCATAATCCAACCATAATCCTTGCCATAATCACAATCCCTTCCGAATCTCCTCCAGAGGAGCTTCGAGGATTCTGAGGGATTAAGAATTCGAGGGATTCTCCCACGCTAAATAAATTTAGAAACCTTCCATAATCCTGACCCATAATCCTACCAGAATCCTCTACTCTGACTGCCCCTAATTCCAGCGTATCGGGAAATCTTTGAATCATCGCAAGGCTTTTGGTCTCTCACCGAAGACTCAGAGATAAGTATAGCCAACATACGCTTCCAGAACACCTTTACTGACAAATCTTATATTGGAATCACATTTCCTGCGTATGCTATCGACAAGTCAAGAAAAAAATCGGATTTCCGATTGAAGGCATCTTGAGTCACCAGTGCTGTATTCTCCCAGCGATCTGTGTTCTACCTCTCTGTTCACGGTACCTGGCCACAAGGTTTTTAAAAGATCAGCAAGACGCGCACCCTGCCTCGTCTGACTTGTCGTTGGGTAGCTATTGGGCAGGATTCCGTAGGGAATCTACAGAGTATGCCTCCACAATTGGAATGAGGTGTTCCCGCACGAACGTGACTCTGGAGAGCCTTGAACGTTTGGGAGCGGCATAAGCAATCCTACTGGAAATTCTGATTATCTCCGAGTAGTACAAGGGTGCTAATTTTAATATTAAGCGATAGATACAATGCAGGGGTTGAATCGGGTGGCCCAAGAAAGACACATGAAAACCCAAGAGATATCACCTCAAATGCCCTCCCGCTGGCTGGCGGCCGCCTGAGACTGCACTGCAGCAACAGCCTTCCGGTGCACGATCCACTGGAAGAGCGGAAGTGTAATAGCGGAGATCGCGACCCACGCGATGAGGATGCCGAAGTTCAGACCCACTGCACAGCAGTATCAACATTCGTTCAAGACGAGAGGGAGTGAAGGGGTTGCATACCATCATTCTTCGTCCCGAATATGATCGTCCGCACCGCGCGAGAGATGTTGTAGAACGGGAACGCATAGCCGTAGCGGTAGACGTGCGGGAGGACTTGGAGCGGGAACACGGAGACGGAGACGTTGGAGATGATCCAGATGAATAGGAAGAAGGGGATGAAGCGGACGGTGAGGATGGTGACCATGGCTTCCAGGGCAAGACCACTGTGCAGCGCGTCAAGAAACACTAGCGGCAAGCAAGTAAACATGAAGTACCAGGCGAGCATCCCAATCCAATTGAGCATCCAGAATATCACGAAGCCGGCCTTCCCGAACCTGGGATTGAAGATAAGTAGAGGCAAGAGAGGTGGGAAGTAAGGATACACACCTACGATCGAATGGAAGCTGGAAGGCTCGGCTCAACAACGTGTAAAACAGCTACCAATAAATCAGGGCTGGCGTTTCGGCATGAACAGTAAGGAAAATGATACCGCGATGAAGAAGTATGCGATGATCGAGGTGGCAAGGCGCACTCTGATCAATGAGCCTAGCGTGAGACGTTGCTCGAGATTTGATGCTTGCCGTCCACCAGCAGAGACCATCTATGTCATGATTTGTGAAGTGCAGAAACCGGCTGAGCGGCAATTCGCTTACAACAATGAAGAACTGTAAATCAGGTCAGAGCGAGCGCGGATTTGAACCAGAAGAATGTACTGACAGAGAGAATCAAGAGGTAGATAAGGCCCACGAAGGTGACTGCGCTCGCACTAAAGTTGCGCAGAATCAGAATCACGATATGGATGTAATGCAGAACATACACAGGAACATCAAAGGGCAGGATATTATCGGTAGTGTAGAAAATCGGGCGAAGTACAAGTCCGGGTGCCGTGGAAAGGAGCGTGGCGATATTGGACGAGGCGGATATATTTTTTGCGAATTGGATGGCGAATTGATGCACTACCTCTTCAAGCTGGCCAGTAACCTAAGGCAGTCATTGAGTGTTAATCAGAGAGAGATGATGTGAGGCCTGACCATCGGTCGAAGGATGAGATCGCTGTTTGATGAGGAACATGCATATTAAGTGATGCTGCTACGAGTATATTGGAAAATAAGTACAATTGGTTCTCATTACGCGCCTCGGCTCCAATAAATGTGATTGCTCTTGAGCCCTCGTACGAAGGGTCAGCCGTAGCGACGGCAGCGGTCAAATTCGAGCTGGCGCCCACGTTGACTGCGAAAAAAGGTTTCGGGTGTCAAATCGAAAGGAAATGCCGAAGACTCACCGGCGACTGCTACCCAGGTCTTCTCCTCCGCGATCGCATTTTCGAGGTCAGAGATACCCCCAGAAAATTGGTTCGCAGCTACCACCTCCCACACTACTCCATTTATCCAGGGTCAATGCTGCTGAGAGCCTTTGCGACACTTTGACCTACGAATCCGCCATCAAAGTCCTATAAAAAGAACATCCGGTCCAGATGAACCTTTGAAAGGCCAAAAACCAGACAGGACGACGTACTACAACCCAGCCCGGGAGTGTGTGCGCAGGCGTCTTCCAAAGAGATCCCCAGAATATGGAGCAAACTGTGAAAATCACGATGCTCAGTCCCATTACCCCGCCAAACACAGTTTTCAAATAGATCGCTCGAGCAGTTGAGGCGGAGGGCGATTTATCGAAGAACTGGGTAGAGAATGGTCGCTCTGACGTGGCGAGAGGTTTTGCCTCCGAGAGGTTGGATGTTTGTTTCGATAGAATGGACGGTCGTTTGTCGAGGTCATCATGATTCGCAGCCATGTGAAGGGAAAGAAAGGGGGAGGAGGGGAGGAGGAGAGGCAGTGAGGTCGCCTATTTAACGGAGCTCAGGGTCATTTTAACCGTCAAAATACGACGTACGTCATCACGATGACAGGTTGTACGAAAGGATCGGAAAGATTATATCGTAATTTCGCCGACTCTGTCCGAGTCAAGAGTTTCTGTAAGAACGACATCTGGAACGCCCATTATTTTCGCTCATTTCCATTAGCATCAAGGCAAATTTCTAGACAAAATTGCAGGCTTCTTCGGTTACAGAACGGAAACGCTCGATCTGGATTCCAAGTGGTTGTATTATAAATAGTTATCATACACCAATGGCAATAGGATTGCCATTGGTGTATGCAATATCTCACAGGCTGCGAATGACAGCTTAGTTGATGGATTACTTGCTGTTCTGTTTCCTCTATCGTACGTTTATCCTGAAAATCGAACCGTTGTTGAATAGACGCAGGGGGGAACTACAACTTTTTCGGTGTATACTTAATGACGGAGTCCGACGGACGGTCCATTTATTGGGAATCCACGACTGAATGGTTTTTGGGGAATCATCCTTTAATATCAGACTCCAGTCTTGACCACCGCATTATTTTTTCTCGTTGGTGTGCAGCACCAATGATGACATCTGCTGCTTTCTCCGAAATCTGAAAGAAGTGAATAGATGGCTCAGAGTGTTACAAAGATCGAGACGAACCATGTAAGTCGGCGTAGTCACAAACCATCCTGGAATGATGGGCCAAGAGCTGATATCGACAACTCGAAGGTTTTGGACTCCTCGGACATTGAAATTGCCATCAAGGACAGCATTTGAATCTGCGCGAATTCAAACATACTAATCCGGTGGTGTTGGTAAACTTACCGTCGTCCGTTCCCATCGGGGTCGTACAGCAAGCGTGATGGCCTAATGGCAAGGTAGTCAGGCCTGGCACGCGACAGCGTGACAATGGAACACATACCAAACACATGTTCGAATATGTGGTCGTCGATCTCCACGTCGGTCTGCGCGTTGGCAGCAGGAAAGACTTGGGCTTCGATATGCATCGAGATGTTGGGATGCGTGACTAGATTACGGACCGCCTTGATCTCTTCCCGTATAAAAGCGACGTCGTGTGCACCACCGGGAGCTTCAAAGTGACGCTTCTCGATATACAGTAGGTCCTGGGGGTGGCTACCGGACAAACGAACGACGCCCCGCGAAGAGGGATGCGCCTTCAGCACCACCGCGGTCAGCCCGTTATGGACGTCCGCCAACTCATCCGCGAACCCGTGGAAGAATCCACGGAACGACCCAGCAGCCCAGTAGGTCATGATGTCTGGGTCGGGCAGACCGGGAGCGCTTTTGTTCATCGCGAAGAACAGCGCGGCCCCGAAGGAGTACAGATTTTGGTGGCCCGACTCCGTCCAGAATTTCAGGCATGGATCGTCCTCTGGGGTATAGAGAACGGTGCAGCCGTTGAACAAGGTGTGGTTCTGTTTCAGAGTCCAGATATTTGCCACCTCGTCGTGGTCTGTGATCCGCGTAGGTCAGTTAAACAACAACATAAAGTGCGTGCTCCAGACCTTGCAAGTTGGTACCGACACCGGGCAGATGAACAATCGACTTGATCCCATGACTAGCAAGCTCGGTTTGATTCCCAATTCCGGACAACTAAACAGACTTGTGAGAACATTTGATATCTCAGTGCGAAGAAAACAATACCATGAGCTAAAATTCCTGTCAGCGAACAAACGCGCAGATACTGTGAGCTCGCTCACCAACTGAGGCGACTGGAACACGCCGGCGCTAATGATGACCTCGTGCCGAGCAGTAACGAGTCGGGTTTTCAAAGGATGCTTTCCTTTGAAGTTGCTAGCGACAGCCAGAGCGGCGCCACGCGCAAGTTCGACTCCATATGCGGTCGGAGACTGGCCATACCCAGGTTCACACATCGACACCTTTGTCACCAGGGTTTCAAAGGCAAATTGCAGCCTTCCGGCCGCAGATTTTTGAACTTGGAGAAGACGCTCGTGAACGGAAGATCTGTTGTGGTAGTCGTCGACAGTATAGCTGGGCGGGCCGACACCAGGTGCAGCGTCATTGGCTTTGCTATTGATGTCGTCGATCTCAGGACCCGACGTAGCGATAGTGTTGATGATGTCCAGTAGCTGGGCATCTGGAATGAACTATCAATCAATCTGATCACCCAGCAGTATGACACCATACCTGCAAACATCGGATTCGCGACGACGGAGGTTGGATTAAGGTTTGTCTTCAACCATCCATCGAATCCATGGTCCGGGTCTGAGCTGTTGAGGTACAGATTATGCTCGATGCGTTTGAAGTAGTTCCGCATATTATCGAACGACCAGGTCGAGTCATTGAACATGGCTGCCAGGTTGTCGAAATCCTTCCGAGTGTCGCCGATGGCGTTCAGCATGGCATTATGAACCTGAGAAGAGAATTCAGGCCACCGTGCATCATACATGAGTAGGCGAACGGGATCGTACAGTGGATCCACCGAGGCCACGGGCGCGAGGATACCTGCATAGTCTCGTCAGAGTGGCCAAAAACGAATCGGAAGAGCGGCCACTTACCAGGCGTCGTCGCGCGCAAACGCGGAGCCGGGAGAATACTCGTGATAGGTATAGTTCAACTCCAGCTGAGGGTCTGTCACGAAAGGCGTAAGAGAGTGCAATCACCATGCAAAGAGTGGATGAACCTTCTACAGCGCGGCCAAAGTAGAATGGAATCGTTGTGTTGACGTTGACCACATCATGACCCGCATCAACGACGAGGACTATAAGATATGTTAGTCCAGAAAACCCTCTGGAATTGATGGGTGGAAAGGCGTACCAGAAAATCCGCTCTCAGCTAGTCGAGCAGCGAGAGGTCCCCCACCGGCCCCCGAGCCGACGACGACGAAGTCGAAATCAGCCTGGGATGTGTCGGGACACACAGGCAGGGACACAGGGGGCAAACGAGATGGCACCTGTCATCACGGCAACCTGGTGGCACTCGCTCCAGACTCGCTCCGTCCTGGCTGCGCTCAGGTCACACACTTGACAGGATATGCTGTAAACCGATCTATATCAAGAATGTCTTTCACACGAGTTGGCCCCGGCGTTATCTCGGTGTGTTCCAAATCAGGTAAACCCTTCCCGCCACTCAACCTGGCCATTTAAATAGAGAGATCATCAGATTTAATGACAGAGTACATGTAAATTATTTACGGCCTCTGCCCAGTGCCCAACAAACTACCATAAATCGTTTGCTAATCCCAGGATAAGTCTGTGAGGGTCTTATTCCTGCGGATAAATGGGTAATGATGTGTTTAGGTTCAACAACCACCAAAGTCTTGTAAGGTTCCACCTCGACCAAAGCAGCCTTCATCCGAGGACGATGTTTGTACGGTGTGTTGTGGATATCAATAGGTCAATGAGGTGCCACAAAGATAAATTTTCTCTAGAATCCATGAAGAGGTATCTCCAAAATGGCCCTGATAACTCCCATCATTGGTATTGGGCTGGCAAAACTGGACCAAGCTGTTGGAATGGTGTGAAGAATGGCAGCTGTACGTCTTCCCATTCTCATGGTAGTTCTTGAGCTGTTTCGCATTTGGTGGAAGAACCATGGCCTAATACTCTGGGTCTGGATAGCTCAGCCAGCTGAGACTTGTTTCACCAGAAGAGTTAAGGTAGCTCAAGATTGACTTATACTCCTTTGGAGTCATCTTTGGTGCTTTAGAAAGATATTTTATTGCCATATGGATTGAACCAGTCAATATAGAGCCCAAATACCAGGTTATATTTGCTGGTGAGGTAGGCTCCGAGATCATGCCAGGCCCGGCTGTCCCACAGGTCGTGAATGGGATCCCCTAGATTGGGTCCATCCCTATTTAGAGCCTGCTCCAAGTGGTCCTCAATCACCTTCTGCGAGAGGAAGAATTCCAACCAAGATTCGAATTTCTGTGTATTGAACATGGTATGCAGAACATCCTTGATTCCTGTAGGAGTACAGCACTTCCAACGTAGATCTGCATTACACCTTTGGGCACGTTTAGAGCGCTTGAATGTGCACAGGGAGGGCATATCTGCAACATCCCCTTCATAGATAGTGTAGCACTTGGGACAACAAGTGGTCCGAACAATTTCTGGCTCCAGCTTATAGAGTTTGTGGACAGTACGAATATCTGCAGGAAGTTTGATAGTGGGCAGCTGCACTCCAGTAATGCCCTGGGCAATTAGAGAAGCCTGAATGAGCTGCAATGTAACCGCAAGGATGAACTGAAGAGCCTTGAGAACAACATTCACAGTATTTTGGCTAGCACCGGCCGCAGCGTGAAGCCAGATGACCAGTAGACAGCAGAGGTCAAATACGGGAGAAAGTGTGGTATCCTGTCCATCTTGATCACCCCCCTCGGAGGCTGCCGCAGCAGGTCCTGTCCTCAATGAGCACTAACAGAGGCTCCTAGATCCTGCACTTACCTCATGGTTCTTTATCTGACGCTGTATCCTCGTCCGATGAAACTGCCCGTTTTGCCTTCTTTGCAGGAGGCCCAGCCCCGAACATATGTCGTTTCCGCGTCTGCGGATGACACTGCTTTCTGGGCTGCGGGGTTCCATCGATCACAACTGTATGCTTTATGCAGCTAGAGCAGACACAAATGGCCGAGATTTCGAGGGTCATAGGGAAGCTGTGGGATCTCCAAAATACCACACACCAACACTTTTATCACCCGACAGTGATCTGGATATCAGTCATCTGTCCTATCAATGAGCGGTCATCTGGTTTTGCATTCATGCTTGCTGATATGGCAAATTCTCCAAGAAAGTGGGAGTTTGGCCAATCCTCGTCTTCGCTCATTCACCATCTCCGGCCACACGAGAGCCTTAGCCTTCAGCTGCTTGGCCTTGTGAACAAAGACATCCCACGTAATTAGATTGCGGGGTATATAATCGAAATGTGATGGACCGGGGCTAGATTGGGCCCTGTGAAATATCGGGAGCCTATGGATGTTTAAAAACATGAGAGTTCCTGATGTATGATATTTCACCTTCTGAAGTTTCAGCAATACTATCCCCCCTGGAGAGCTTGGACACCTAAGCAAGATCAATGAATACCATGTCTTCTAAGACATTTCACAGAAATCTGGATAGACAGATTGACTGCAATCTGGCTTTTACGTAGGGTACATACAAGGTTTTAACCCCGGCCATCCACTCCCTGTCAAACGGCACCAAAATCTTGTTGATCATTATTGTCCAAGTAGTAGGTAAGACATCCGTGAGCGAAGAATGACGGATTAGAACGAAGAACCGGAGCATAATGTGTAGCATATCTCCATCCATGGCCTGTACAGAGAGCGATGTGCAGGCGGTGAACACGCAATCGAGAATGGTGATAGTGCACTGCATAAACATCTCGACAGAATTTGAAGGTATTTAAGCCAGCGAGAGAGGAGATAACGATCATGATGACCACGGGTTCGTCGTCGGACAGCAATATTTGCTGAACCAACACCTCGCTGGCCAGTCAGGGAGTGACGAGGATGCGGCACCAGAAAGGAGGGTACTGGTCGACAATGCTGAGGCAGGTCTTTGACAATGCCCGAATGGCCGCGAGCATCGAAACAAAGGACGCTATGGGTGCAGACTGATTATCATCCGCTGCACTTTGGATAACGGCCTCAAGGATATCCTCGTGAAGGTGCGATCCAGCCCACGGAGTCACTGTATCCTACAATATGTGTATGAGTCAACCACCTTGTATGTCCAGAGGTTTCAGCCTCGAACAATGTTGGACTATTAAATGAGTGAAAATCAAAGTATAAGATCTGTTAGAGAACAATTATTAAATGATATTTGGCATCTAAAAAAGCCCCTCATTGAGTATTGAGACATTCTGAGCAGTGGTGCCAGCAGCGGGGTCAACTACTTAATGTTCAGTCCGAAATTGATGAGGGATCAAAATGTTGTGGAATACCTGCCAAGAATAAATTTGGTGGGACCATATAACAATTAAAATGTGGTCTTTGGCATCAAAACAAGGCCCTCATTGAGTATTGAGACATTCTGAGCAGTGGTACCAGCAGCGGGGTCAACTACTTAATGTTCAGTCCAAAATTGATGAGGGATCAGAGATGCGAGTATTGCTCAAGACTTAAGTTTGGTGCACCATGAAACAGTTAATAAGTGCTCTTTGGCACAAGAAATGATGATAATGAAGTAGCCAGGATATGTGTGTTACATCAAAAAGCAAAGTAATTACACTGACTTCTGACTCCTGCTGCGAGTCATGATACCTGGTGATGGATCGATATTTTCTTGATTGTCCAAGCTGATCCTCCTCTTCTTCGGTGCAGCAGTCTTGGCAACGTCCCTGGACAATGGTAATTTATTGGGCACTGGGCAGAGGCCATAAATAATTTACATGTACTCTGTCATTAAATCTGATGATCTCTGGCCAGGTTGAGTGGTGGGAAGGGTTTACCTGATTTGGAACACACCGAGATAACGCTGGGGCCAACTCGTGTGAAAGACATTCTTGATATAGATCGGTTTACGGCATATCCTGTCAAGTGTGTGACCTGAGCGCGGCCAGGACAGAGCGAGTCTGGAGCGAGTGCCACCAGGTTGCCGTGATGACAGGTGCCATCTCTTTTGCACCCTGTGGGAGGAGCCGCCGAGGGTGTAAAAAAGAAGAGAGATAGACACATAACGATAGAAGCGGTTGCGACTGAAGGGAGCCATCTCAAGAGGGTGGTGCTCAATGGCATGATATGGCGGCGGGCGCGGCTTTATATCCTGGGGTGGTGACACACAGGACTTCCTGTTGGGATGAACGCGCGTACACTGTGTAGCCACAGGGGTCAAACCCGATCATGCGTATGTCAGTACCCGCGCGCCCATTAATGATCTTGTAAAGAGTTGATAATACGGGGTGCTCTCGTAAGGAAGCAATTCGCCCGAGGCAGCCCGAGGGCATTATAAAGCTATCGAAATGCAAGGCAGCCGGTGTTGATCGTAGACTTGGGCGACAACCATCCATGGGTAAGCGAGCGCTTGGAAGAAGTCCTATAGGTCCGCTGGACGCCGTGTTATAAAGCGGCGCCAACAGACAAGCGCCGCAGAGAGAATCTTGAGCGCCGAGAATACAGACCCAGCGTAGATTCCGGTGCTCTCCGTGATGAGTTGTATAACAGGTTTGGCTCGAAAAGGAGGAAAATTTGGGGCGGGACGTGTACCGCAGATATCGCAACTTGGCGGTGAACCAAGATGTCAAGGACGAATGTCCTCCGCAAGTGCGATGCCAGATGATTCGAAATCGAACCAGCCCATGGTGCCCAGGGGAAAAATGAGCTGTCGACGTGTCCCATCGGTGGCTGGACACATCGTTCAGCAAAACCAGCTTCTGATCGTATGCCACGCCGTCTTGAAGCTCCAAATTCAATCGTAAAAGCCGGCGGGTAGATGTCATCGCTGTGCGCGGTAGTCCCTTGCCCAGGACATAGATTGATCTGAATAATCACGGTCTTGAATATACTGGTGGGGGGAGAAACTGACAGAATCGTCCTCCTCTCGGGGCCGTTATCCGCCGTTGTGTGCCAAGGCAGTCTCGGGCGAGTCTCGGAGCCGCGTGTAAGATTTTGGAAGATCTCAGGAAGATCTTCAAGATCCTGATCGGCCATGCAAGCAGACGCCGAGCCCCGCAACATACAAAGGATAAAAATGCACCACAGTATGGGGTGGTGATGTATCAAAGTCTGTCAAATAGAGAACTGCAATGATGTAAAAATGTCTCTGAACAGAGACTTGCAATGATACATCACCTATAGTGGTGCATACCTTAGTCAGCTCAGCCACCCCAATACTGCCCAGGGGCGTCGTCACCACGCTCGACGATGAGCACGTATGTGTTCGTATTTGCCCTCAAAATGACCTAATCACCCACATGATGTGGATGATTAGGTCATCTTTGGATGACGACGTCAAAGAGTGCTCGGCGTCGTCGCACCCGATGAGCAGATAAAATCGATTAAAAATGAAGGAAAAAAAAAAAAAAACAGAGAAAAAACACCCTACTCAGGTGACTATAGGTACACACATCACATAGAAATCAATCAATATATGCTGGGTTGAGCGGCCATCTGGGTGCCGGAACTGGCTCGTCCCCCTCCTCACTGTCGTCGTCGGAACCATCGTCCATGGCTACCCTCGGACCACTACCACTCGCCACTGAGTCCACCACTGGTAACGTCCCGGTACGCGTCTTCCTCAAGGTTGTCGTGTCAGCCGGCAACTCCTGCTCGCCTGCTCTGCCCTTTCGGATCAGCTCGGGCAGATCCTTCCACTTGTCTACGAAGTCGGTGCACAGCGCAGCTTGAAACGACGCCTGCCGCAACGCATACGCTGTCTCCCCCTCCCGCTGCGGCCCATCTGGAAGCCCTCGCCGGTCGATCTGAGTCTGCCACCATCCAGCGCGCCACGTCAAAAACTGCTTGATCCTCCTCATTTCCTCCTCGAGCAGGTCGACCTCCTCCGCCCAGCGCATCCACCTCGCGCGTGCCTTTGCCCACTCGATCCTCAGGGCTAGAACATAACACCATAAGCTTCAAAACCATTCGGTGCACAGTACGACTTACCTTCATTCATTGCCGGCGCCATCCCCGCTTCCAAATCCTTCCCCTGCACCACCCAGATCCAGGACAGCTCCTTATCCTTCACCCGCCGCTTCTTTGCCTGCCTCCCCTTTTTCGGCTTCTTCCCCTTCTGCCTCTCTGGGTCGGAAAACATCGCCCGCGGCATCCCCCTCACGTCCTCCTCCTTCAATGGCTTGAGCGTCCTCTCCCACTTGTCCATCTCCAGTGTCTGGCCCAGCACAACAAGTGCCCGTCGCGCTGCCCGGTATTGCTCTGCGGAACGCCGGATCCTATCATTCAGTGCATCAATCTTGTCACCCGAACGTGTATTCGCCCGCACTCCTCGTGCATGCCGGTCCTTGTACTTGTAGGCATTGGTGCGGACTAGGAGCTGCCGCCGGATGTCGTGAAGTGCCTCGTTTGCCTGCCCGACTCGGAGGCGGTACTCGAATTCGATCGCTTCCCTCGTGCACCACTCCAGATCGCTGGCTTGGTGTCGAGCCATCATGGCCGACGGCAGCCAAAGCTGAATCTCATGCACTTTCACGCCAGGGACAGGCTGCGTCCTGGCGGTGCGTGCTCGAGCGGCGTCCTCTTGGTCTCGAAGCCATGCCACACGAGGCATGAACGGCGTCTGCTTCTCCATCCAGGCGAAAATCTTGCGGCGTAGCTTGCTTGTGCGCTCAAGCATTGTCCTGCGCTGGTCTGCTGTCGGATGCAAGCCTGTCGACGCTATGTCAAATCCCAATGCCCTTCTAGAATGACGTCGTCAGTAAGCATCTGAAAACTTGAATTTCTTGTGCTTACTGCTGTTCTTCCAACTGTAGCCCCATCGATAGCATCTCGGTGATATGCATATCGTCGCGGACGGCTCCCGCATCCTCCATCCCCGCCGCCTCCCTTGCCGCTGCCTCCTCTGCCAGATCCTTCCGCACTTGTGCGAGGTGATCATCCTTCGCCCGCGTCTCAAACGGATTTGGTGCGTCTGGATCTTTCTCCCACCGCTCTGCCATTTCTGTCCACTCCTCCACTGTTCCCTTCCTCTCCCTGCTCTCGCCGTCATTGCACATCACATCAGCGAGGCTCAATGACTCTTCCATATCATCCAACGCGAATTTCGTCTCCACCATCTGAGGCACCGCGTTCTTTGTCTTCTTGAGCATCACACGGCCTTAACTGACGGTAAGTTTCTTAGTTTGGAGTCCGACAAAAAAAAACGCACCAAATGCGATAATCTTTTTATGATTCCAGTCGTTAAAATGGTCGTTGAGCGTATCGCGCCTTGCACCTGGGCCCATCTCCGCAGTACTGTTTGCGAGCGGGTTGGCATTGGCCCAGCCGCGCTCTGGGGCTTCACCATCAGTCTGGCCGACGTCACGAGTGAGATTGAAGGAAAAGCGTAGATTGCACGCTTCGATGTGAGCCGGAAGATGGAATTTAGGGACGAGGAACACTATAAACCTGTGTCCCCCCACCAGCTGAATTGACTGCTCATAGCCACTCATCCGTCTCCAGATATTGATGTGCCATTGGCATGCAATGTCGTAGGAGACAAAAAACCGCATAAGTTCTGTGCCTACTACACTTCGGAAAAACATCCAGTCCATGTTTATGTACCTGTTAATGCGTCATTGATATAATTCAAGACTTCGAGACATTTGAGAATATACCGTTCACCGAACTGAAGATCTCCAACGGCGAGCGGTCGCTTCATGTTATGGCGTGCACAATCAACCGCACCGATCCCTGATGATGCGGTACCGCGAGCTTCGCGATCCGGCTTATCAACAGCATCGTGCGCAACACAGGTACTGCGCTGTGTTCGGAAAACAAGGACTATCAGAAATGGTGGATTAATGCAGTAATAAGAACTACGCACATCTTGCGGCTGGTCCCAATGCTCTGCCAGATGGGCCATATACCTCTTCACCTCGCCAAAAAAAGCCCAACCGTCGCCGAGGCCCGGATCCTTTTCCTCGGAGGATACATCCTTTCGCTTCAATCGGAAGTTGGCATCCATCGCTAGAAACAAGGCGTATAAAAACCTTTGAAAATAAAATCAGTAATGTATACGCCAACAAATGTTTATGATGTACTGTCACTCAGGCATACATCCTTCCAATTGGGCGGCAAGTTCTTGCCCGGGTGCGGACACGCTGGACAGAGTAACGCACATTCCCCTGGCTGAGTGCCAGCTGCGCCTTCCGGATGGTGGCAGCGGCCAGCGCGTTTGAGCATCTCGAGGTGATTCCACTCCCTCGTCAATCTTCTGAACTCATGATAGCGATTCTGAAGGTGTTGTTAACGCTCTGCTCGGGCTCATTAAAAGGTCTGCTTACCGGGGTTTTTTTGAGCCCTGTATTGTCCGTCTCGCGGACTAGGCTGTGGTAGAACTCATATGTCGAGGACTTCGACTCGAATGAAAGTATATGGAAGCACTCTAATACACTGAATGTTGCAGCTGTACGTGGGGCAGCCCCAGTCGCGGGGAAAAGCTGCGCTCGGAGCAGCTGCACCTCGTGTGCACCACCTGTCCCACACCCGCAGAAGTCCAAGCTGACCTCATGTACACCGTGGTCATGAATGATCACGAACGTATCACCTGCAGCTGGTTGTGGGGCAGGACAACGACGGTCACGGCCGTACCAATGTCCAAGCTGAATGCGAAGGCCGAGTTCTTTGAGAGTCTTGCGCTCAAATTGATTACCAGTCCAATGCTACAGCTCCGGTCGTAAGCCCAGGCAATGGACAGGTTCTACAAGAAACTCACCTCCACACGATGAAACGGGTTCTGCTTGTGGCGCTCCAGTAGACAGCTGCGGCAAAGCATCTCGCCGCCTCCAAGACAACCATTGCAGCGAAACTCGGCCTTGTCCACTCGGCAACTCGGACATGCGGAATATGAACGATGATCCCCACGGCCCTCCCAGCGCAGAATCTCCTGCAGAAACAGCTCCAGGTTGTCCTGCGCCCATTGACGAAGCGGGTTATCCTGTAAAAATTGCCGTCAGTAAGACCCCATGGACACAACAAGGCACATACGGAATCGCGCAATTCTCGACCACCCTCATCTTCTGACAAAGCTGCCGGGTCTTCTTGGTCGCCTGCTTCCAACCTGTCATAAAGCGGCTCCTCATCCTGAGTGTGTGGCTCGTCCGGTCTGAGATGCTGCTGCGCTGCAAGTTGAGATACTCGCTTGGGTGAGGCCGGAACATTGACGACTTTGACACTGCGGCGAGTGGTGCCATCAGCTGAGACGTGAGTTGTCTCCCGTATGATTTCGCCCCTGCGTACAGGAGGGTGATTTTCGGTGGCTGGCGGTGCCTCGTCATCGGAATCTGGGAGGATATCGTAATGCGACCGGTGCTTTCGTTTGGCCATGGCATTGTATTGTGGAAGGGCAGGAATTGATGGAAGGGTACGATTATAAAGTGAGTAGAGTAATAGAGAGGTAGATGTGTGTGGTCAGCGTCTCGAGCATCAACCTAGCATGACAAATCCAGCTGCACGTGAATCATCTAATCACAATCTAATCTTTGATTTATCTAATCAGACACTTGCGCTCGACCAGAAAAAAAGAAAGAAAATATATATTGCAGTAGCTAATCATCAGACACTACTACCCTCCATTACTAACACTTGTTCCAGTCCTGGAAATTGTTCTCGCAGTCATATCTTGTCCCTGCACCCATCTCCCAAACATTGCGACCGACGGTCGGATTTGCCGCCCAGGCAGGTATAACAGATTCGCTATCACTGGAGCCTACATACAGTGATCGAGGGGGTGGGACGATGACATCTCTATACAGTAGCCATTTTGTCAGAATTCCAGTTGTCAAGAAACAGGAATAAGAGACTTACTTTGAATTGCCCATATAAATCATCGAGCCGTCACCATTGTCCAGCATAAGGTACACGGCATCCCTTGAAGTGAATAAGTTTAGAACCTCACATTAATTGCACCGCTTACTCGAGCTGCATATAGCAGAAACCTTCAGGAGCAGGGTCCAATAGCTTTGGTTGGGAGATCCATTCCTGGACCCAGTCGGTGAGGCTTTGCATGGAAAGTTGCCATTCGCGCTCCAATTCGCTCTCAAGCACCACTCGCTCATGTTGTGCCGGTTTTGAGTCAGAAGTCGATGCTGAGATGGTGCAGGACTGTCGATTTTTGCGACGAGTCGGAGGGCGCGTTTTGGGATAGGGTACAGGGCGAGACCCATCTGCCAGAATGCATGAGAGCTGCATTCATGAAAGTGGGGGGGAAAAATGTACTCGAAATCTTTTGTCTCCACCTGACACGCGTTGCTGCGGGGGATACTCGAGTGGTCATAGGCAAAGCTACACAAAAGTTCACGTTATACGCCCAGCACGCGTAACATTTGTGGTAATGCAAAATCGGGGATACAGGGCGCTTTCGGGGATACGGTTGATAGAAGCCCAGAGATCACGTTGTGATGTAAAGGGGACACAATCAGGAAAGATTGCGAAGTCCAGATGCAGTGAGTCTTGGCACTGGAATTGTCGTATGCAAAGATACTTTTTGTAGTGTCGGCAAGCTCCATATACGGAAGCACTTCACTAGTTGAGGTACATGAAGTAAGTAACGAACTTACAGAACAAATTAAGCATTGATCCTGATCGTAGTTAGTACCTTACTTTCAAAAAACCGGTGATCTGGTACTACAAGCGCACATGATATATATTGCAACCGAACTGGGGAACTTACTATTAGCGAAGACTATCTGAACACGGCGGCCTGGTCAGCCGCCAACTCGTCGCATTTGGAAAACAAATCCAATGCCCATTGCCACCGAGCCCCAGGAACACCATCATATTTATCTCGCAGCTCTTTTCCCCCCGCCTGCGTAAGCAGTGCCTTCGCCGATTGAAATCCATATTCAACCCAGCGGAAAAGACCCCTGCAGCATACTGCGTCATCGAGCTTCGAGATTCTCCAGCCTGGATTGGCGTATTTCCATGCTCAATGAATCCAGAAGGGATTAAGATGGAAGAGCCACTGGGAAACTCGATCACAAGCTTGAGTTGTTTCAGATAGATATGGCCGCCGACCGTATGATCAAAATTCCCGCCGCATGTAATAGCGCATAGCCCGTGCCGGAGATTGAGATGGTCTCGGTGATTGAAGCTGAGCGCGTCCGGGCCGAGGTTGAATGTAACGGCTGGGAATACCGAGTTGGAGAAAGTGTGGACCAGTCCGGGATGATGGTCGAATAACGCCTTGAGGATGGTGCAATAGTATCTATATAGTTTGGGGGCATATGTCGCCAATGCGCCTGTAAATGATCAGTTTGGAGGCACTTGCAGCGAAGCGTAACACCTACTTGATTGAAATCCAGCCCAACGGCGGATACTGAGGTTGGCGAGAAGACGCCGGATGATACACCGCCGGAGGCGACTGTGAGCCAGATTTCCAGGCCTCTGAAGGCGTTGAATTTAGGGTCAGCAACCATTGATACAAGTACACTAAAGCCAGACCTTCTGGCCACCACCAAAAGATACGCCGTCTGTGAGAGGAAAAAATGTCCCACGACGATGTGTGCGATGCGCGGATTTGAAAACGCCCCACCTCATCCCTCGACGGCGCGCTCGGTGCATCTCCTTCAGAGCATCCTTGACAACTTCGTCCCAATCCGCATCCTCTGGTCTACCGATCAAGATAGCTACAATACGACCACGACCGTCAACAATTAACTTCGGGGATCTAGAGGAGAGGTTAGTGAGAGGGATCAAGGGAAAGGGAGACCGAGGATACCTACCATCCCATCGCAAAAGACGACACCCTATCTTATAAACCTCCGGCAGACTAAACAACTGGCGCTTCGTCCGCGTCCGCAGGCCCGTCCATGCCCCACCGCTTGATGGTGGCCCCTGACCGATATCGACACCAACATGGTGCGGCGATTGCTCGCGGTGGCGTGGGGTGTGGCGGGAGTCGGGCACGCGATCGTAAGGTGTCTGTGGGGCTGCACATTTACGGCGTGCCCGGCGGCGGGCGGCTGCCTGCTGGTTCTGGCGGCGATGGTGTATGTTGCCGGTTGAATTGGCGTCCGTGGTGTCGGTAAGTGGTGATGAAGGACGTGATACGTCATTGTGAGGCAGCGGATCTAGGGTAGAGTTGTCAGTGAGCGGCAACAATCAATATAATGCGTACCCTTGGGAATGGGCGAACCTGCTCTGGATCCCTCAAGACTAAGTTCGGATGCAATGGGGCCAGGCGAGCTCGGGTCAGATGTAGATGACGGTGCGGAGCTCGTCAACGGTGATGGAGGCAGAGAGATGACCTCTACAAGGACATCCTCCCACTCTTCGTCATCATCGTCGTTGAAGATGCAGCCATCTTCAAACGCTTGCGCATGGAGGTCAGAAGAGACCATGCATTCGTGCAGGTATTCATCGAGGAGAACGCCGCTCTCAGCAAGCTCAAAGGGCCGTGTATGTGTGGCGTCAATGCTGAGTTCATACGGTGAAAACTGCTTGCCGCTGCGTGTCGCGCGCGACATAACGCGTGAAAAGAAGAAATTGCGACCCCTAGACATGAATTCAGCATGATTTAGGCAAGAGACCGCATACCAGCGTCAGCGTGTCATCCGACGCGAAAACCGGCCGCAGTCCCACCATAGGGCCTGCGGTAAGACCCAGCGCACGGCATTGCGGCCGGTTTTCGCGTCGGATGACGCGCTGCTGAGTACACACATAGAGAGCTTACCTTTGTGTCCGTGGGCGTCGTGTGGGAAGAGAAAAGAAATAGGCTCGTGATGGAGCACAGCAAGCTTAATATACGAATCACAGCTGTGACACAATCACACTGCACGTATCAGAAACAAAAGTTTTTGTGTCGTTCAACTTACTGAGGCCTTCCGTTGCCAATCGGACAAAAATGTCTGGAGATATCAACTAGCCAATTGGTTTGGTACAACAAATTCCGCAAAATATGGTGGTTCAAAAATCAGGAACTTGCGAAAACAGCAAATTTGGGACGCCTAGATTTTTTACACCAGATCTGCAACCGGGAGAAGCATAAGGGAGCCTAGCCAATTCAGAATATATATAGTTTTGCTGAGGTACAAAGATTTGTTCCGACAGGTGCGCCAACTTTGCGCATTCAGCTTCACAAATACAGTACATCATCGGATCCTCTTCTTCGCACTTCCATGGCTAAATGGAGGTCCTCCGGGGAAAACACCTCACAGTCGTCCAATAAGTATCGTCCAAGGTAATTCAATATTTCTTGTGGCTCCGAGACCTAAACTACACTTTGACAGGCTTTCCGAAGACCAAAAAGCCGAAAATCATCGCAAGGCCTCTGCCAAGTATTATTCACGGTATGTCCTGTAAACTGTTCTTCCTCTGAACATACAATAAGGTACAAAAAGGAATCCTGATTTACGAGAGAAGCGTCGCATACAAGCTGCGCAAAAACGGTGGGTAGTACAGACACAGACGCAAAATAAACGACTAATTTCAATTATCTACAGTGCTGAATTGAAGGCTCGCCGGCGGCGTTGGGATCCGCCCAAGCTGCCCAAAAAATTGGAGAAGCCTCTTATAGATTGTACACATTCAAATGAATCCGACGCCATGTCCCAAAAGCAGGCTGAGGGATTTGAGCATAGTGATGACTTATCAGCCTCATATCAGGCACTACCACGACCTCCTTCCTTGGGTGACATATACCACTCCAGTCCTCGACACATTCAATTCCAGGACCCACGAGCTGCTAGTACCTTGGCAAGTGGTCATGGGCGCGATGAAGATGTTTCAACAAACTCGGAGGCCGACGCTGCACTTGGAAGTGCAGGATCTCCGAACTCCGATGAACGCCTTGCTGTCGAGGTCCTTGCAATGCTCGCTGCCCCAGAGGCACGGACACAATCTGTGGATTCTATTCTCGAAAAGGCGAAGTTCCTCAGTTCATATGGGCAGGTACATTTAATAATGTTTCGAGTAAATACTGATCTATGTTCTAGGGACTCGGAATCAGTCATTCATACAGTGACTTTTGACACAAGAAGCTGTCAAAAATTGATGTCACCGTTGGTTCAGCGCGCACAGAGGGAGGTAGCCACACTCAATTCTGGCCCTCTTACCCCACCCACACCCGAGGAGTCTTCCATGTGGGCTCTTCAGGGGCGCTCATTTTACGGCAGGTATCTTAGTTTCGATTCTCAGTTTAAGATTAAGCGGTGGCGCGGACGGGTTGATCGGGCCGTTCGGTACAAGGATTCCATTTACCGGTGCGTTTCTGCTGCATTTCCAAACCACATGCTGATATTTTGCTTCTTTTGATCAGGGATTAACATTGCACCCAACGCCCGCCTAGCCCGCATCAGTCCTAGTTTGGGATGTAGTGATTCGGACATGCTGTAATACGAACTTGATGCCATCGAGACACACGGTAACAATTTATTGCGCGGCACATGTAAAATATGTAGACTAGCCCAGCGTATTGCAGCCGACACCCGCCTAGCCTGCATCAGCCCTAGTTTGGGATGTAGTGATTGGGACATGCTGTAATATGAACTTGATGCCATCGAGAAACACAGTGACAATTTATTGCGTGGCACATGTAAAATACGTAGACTACCCCAGCGTGACTGAGACTTCCACGTGAGTGCAGCTTCAAGGAAGAGTTAGTGACATGGGCAAATATATTTTGAAAAAACGTACACACTAGTGAGGTGCGCCGGTATTGGGGACCCACTTGGCAACCTCTTGGAGGTCAAATTTATGGCGATAAAATGCCAAAGCCTCAATGCGGCTACTCTTCTTCATGCGGAACTGGTTCGGCATGCCAAGCACTTGGTAATCCGCCTCCGCACTGGAGAAATGCCGCCATGAATTATGTAGGCATATGTAGAAAATGGTGAACGACTTACGTGCTGCTGTAAAGGCCGGGCTCACGCCCAATACAGACGACGTGGTAGGACAGATCGTCTCCACTGCCAGGAGGATGTGCTGCCTCGAGCTGCCTCGGACTCCTGGGTAGGCCTTGAACCCAGAGGGGAGTCGCGGCAGGGGCTGAGGAAAAGATCAGGAAAAGGATATAAAAGGAGAAGTAAGACCTACGAGATGCTGCAGCCACAGCCACGCCAACTTGAGCAGCGAGGACATGCGGGATTGAAGCTGCAGAGATGAGTGAGCAACAAATATAGATCAAGGAAAAACCTTACCCTGCACATCGAGCGAGAGTGTGGTGAGGTCAACAGCCATCTTGGATAGGGCTGCCACTTTTGCAACTAGCGCCTCCAACTCCTGTTGGGGGCTGGGCGCGGTAGTTGCATTGGAGGTGAGGTCAGTCATGGTGGGGAGAGAGAAAGAGAGCGAGTGAAGGTAAGAGTCTGTATGTACCTGGTGATTTATGCGCGGTGGCGCAACACTGTCCACCTGACAACGGTGGAATTCTGATGGAAGTCTAAGCAGATATGTTCCTTGTCCGGCTCAGTTGAGCCATCTCAGTCGGGAATCGAGATCGTCCAAATTAGGCTTTGATGGTGGTAAATCTTGAGGTGGGATGGGAGGATCGCAGACCAGGGCGACATTTGGTACTTGCATCGCATGTGAATATTGCGGAAATCATCCAGAATTTGGCACAGATACCTGGAAAAAAACTGAAACAGGTGAATTTGTGCGCAGTAATACATATGGACTCCACAGAAATTATTACCTCGTACTTTTATTCAGCCCTACTTTTATTCTGTCATTTCCTATCGTCGAAATTTCGTCGCCTGTCCAATGGCACCACGTAGCTGGGCCAGTGATGGCGAGGCAGAGTACTTGACTGGCCAACTACCCGATTATCTTCGTCGACAAGCACAGGTCAAGTTATACAAGTTCTGGCCGACAATGGAGGAGGGATACTTCCGACTCTTTCCGATGCGAGAAAAGTTAGGATTGCCGCCCCCGAGTGATGATCCTGGCATGCCCGACTTGACCCCAGAGCAGTTTGCAGAGCTGGGAAACGCTATAAGCGAGAGGAAGAAAGTAAGTCGCGTCCATTTTCTTGTCTGGACGCGTCTAACCTTACAACCAGCAACTGCACAACTGGTTTCGCCATCAGCGCGTAAAGCTAAACACCGTTGGGTCCAGATGCCTCAAATCCGACACATCCCTCGCTAGCATACTGTTTAATTCGAAGCCTGAGCGTCATAGGCCCCACCGACCTGTCGAACTCTTTCACAAGCGTAATCCCCAGCTCATTCGCACCGCATTGACCGAGGCCGGCTTCGACGACTTGAATGAGGAGAAGATGTCACAGAGTGTCGGTAATTGGCTAGATGAGGATGAAGACGCGCGGGAGACACGCATCAAAAGCGCCCAGTCCGAACGAATGCGCTTGCAGGCAAAAGTTGTGCGCAAAGTTTGCGGAGGCATCACCAGAGGAACTCGCGAAGATAGATGAGATAATTGCTGAGGAGAAGCGCGCAGAGGAGAAGAGAAAGGGGGGAAAAAAGGTGAAGGAGGTTGACGAAGACAGCGACAATGATTTTGAGGAGTCCTCCGGGCCTGAGAAGCGTACGGCCGAACAGAGGCAGAGGTAAGTTTACGCAGATCACCGCTGAGCTCTGTAACTAAGACCTTTGCAGAGCCATCGACGAGTCCCACGACATGTTTGATAGGGTGCACAAGATTGTCATGGACGAAGCGGGCTGGTATGGGATGACAATCTGGGGAGGACCAAATCCGAGGCTGGGTGGCGAACTCAGCATGAAGGTGTAAGTCCCGATTTGGAATAAGGCTGTGCTATCGACTCACATAATCTTCAGCGCTTCTTGGGGTCTTTCACCTGCTGGAAACGACTTCGAGGCCTCTCACGGCTCATTCGACGAGTCGATCTCGGTGCCCTTCGAACAGTTCCTGAAGCGGGCGTTCAGTAAGCATTATGGAGCCACAGTCAGATTTGTCGACTAAGTACTTTGCAGATGTTGCTGTACGGCGTGCTCGAGCCCTGAAGACTCAGGCAAACGCGCCGGCACCACCCGATCTCACCAGCATGTTGTGCATGCCGGAGGATGACAACAATGGTGATGATGCTGCTAAGCCCAAGAAGCCGAAGCGCATGACGAAACCCAAGAAGGCGGGCCCGACCCGTTCAGCTCCTGCCGCCAAATCAACGCTGGCCACTATCATCGCAATGCCCAGCACTCTGATTTCCGAAGCATCCGCGGAAAATGCCAGCAACCCAGCACTCTCCGACGCTGCCAATAACTTCAGCTCAGGGTTTGACAACGATGTCTTCAACGACACCCCGCTACCGTCAACACCCTCGATCGATACGAGACCTCTGGCAGCATCATTCTCGTCCTCCTCATCTCTGCCTTCCTCACCCTCACTGGTGACATCTAGTAGTGCCCGCTGGCCTCCAGGGATGTTGCCGCCATCGAGCCCTGCCACTGCTGCGATTGCAGCATTCTTTGAGCGCGGAGGATTGCCAGGAGGCCCGACATATGCAGCACCACCGATCGACCCCGCGCTGCTTGGAACTCCGGACCGACCGGCTCCTCTACCACCACCATTTGTATGCCCACCACCGCGCCCATGCTTCCAAGGAGCATTGTATAGTAAAAACTGTGTGGAGCCTATGTCTGTGACGACCACTTTTGGTGGCTTCAACTTCCCGCAGATGCTGCCAACCGCATCTCGTACCTGTGCACCAGAACCCGCCGCCCCCACCTCCGTGTCCGCCGTCGGTGCTGCCGCCACCTCTGTGTCTGCTCCTGCCACCTCCGTGTCTGCTCCTGCCACCCCTGCTACTGATGGTGCTGCCACCACCTCTTCCTCTGCCATCGCCACAATTGAGTACCCATCATCACGCCCAGCAGCAAAAGTGCCGACTGCACATGGCGAGGTACAGACGGCGAGCAAAGCACCGGTGCACAATGCAGCTGCGGCGAAGGGGAGGAAGAACACAGCGGTAAAGAAGACCCCAATGTCAGTGCAGCCCGAAACCACCACAAGCGCTACAGACACCATGGCAGATACCACGAATACCGCAAGCGCTGCGGCTGCAGACCCACCGGCGTTTATATTCTCCATCAGCAACAACAATAGGAAGGCCGCAGCGGAGGCAGCACGTCGCGAGAAGGCAAAGGGGCTGACACCGAACCTATCGAATCCAGACGGTGAGAGCGACCTCATTGTCGTTCCTGCCCCCAAGCGCTCGAGCCGCGTGCCCAAGCCGAGCATGCTCCCGGATGGCTCCCTTTCCCAGCGCCAGAGGCGGATGACCCGGATCGAGATGGCAAACAACAAGAATGCTGCATCCGAGCAAGCGCTACTGGTGAGGAAGCGGGGTGCGACAACACAGGCTGGGGGAGCCGCGAAAAAGTAAGCACACATTGTTCCTAGTATATTTGCACCGCTAATTTTTATCCATATTTTCAGGAAAAAAACTGCTTAGATGGAAGCATACGCTCCCTCTTCAACGCGGGCACCAGGCTCCACAACACGTTAATGGCCAGGAGCCTACACTTTTCACCACCTTTACATCCTTCTTAGTCTCCGAGGCTTTCGGTTCACGTAGATTGTTCGTAGTCAGTTGATAATCGATGAATGCCTTTTCGAAAGTTCGTACTTAGACATGGGAAATGAGAATAAGATTCACCGTGATGTATCAACGACGGACTTGTGGAATAAAGTAAAATATGCAAAACAAAAAAGGCAGTGGCTAGGATTGAACGCTCTGCCACCGCAAATACGAAACATTGAAGATACGACCCACTACAAGTAGGCCACTGAGCAGCTTAAATATAAAGATCTGGAGAATATATCATGGGGTCGACGCTTGAGGAAGACATAATAAAAAAAACCAAGTCGCAATTGACTAGTAGGGAAGGCAGCGGAGGGCCCAACCGTGTATGGAAGCTATGGAGCACGGTGGCGAGCGGCGAGCGACTGCCGCGATGCAGCAAGCGGCGGTGGGTGAAGTGCGGGGTGCCTAGAAGCTGAGTTGCAGGGCACAAAGCAGCTGGGGCTGAGGCGTGGGCAGCAGTGCGGGCAGGGCACAGGGCGAGCGGCAAGGGCGAAGCGGCAAGGTGTGCGGAGTGAGGCAGCAAGGTGTGCGGCAAGAGTGAGGCAGCAAGGTGTGCAGCGGCGCGAGGGGTGGTGAGCAAGGCGCAGCGAGTGCCAGTGAGCGACATGTGGGCTGCAGCACGCCGGAGTCGGGGATGTGTTGCTCCGGAGAGGCAACAGGCAAAAAGGGCGGAGGCAGGCCCGGGAAGCAGCAGGAAGCAGGTATGGGCCAGCAATTTGAATGGGCGTGTGCGGGACAGTGAGGCCGATACATGCGCGCATCCGGGTATATATCAATGGTGACAGGTTGGGAGCAGGCACCCTACAAAGAGCAAAGGCCCAGAGGAAGCTGACGGTGGGGGGGAGCGATTCGAGGTGAGGCTGGAGGACGCTAACAAGAGTAAACAACCGCCACATTTGACGCATTTGGAAGGGCGGGATGCACGGACCAGGGAGTGCACGGGCCAGGGAGCGGTCGGCCCGTACCAGGCGGAGCGCTGCGGGCATGCGGGGTTGCACGTCTCTGCATGATGTATCACTGCAGATCTCTGGTGAGAGACTTTGATGCATCATTGCAGTTCTATCTTCCATAGACCAATGATGTATCATTTCCCCATATACGCCTGAAAAATGACAATTCGCTGATGAAGCAGCAGGAGTTGACATGGTATTACGTACGCCTGTGGAGATCTCAGCCCCGGACTCTCCGACGTCTTCACATCACAACTCTCACCACTTCCACCACAACTGGCACCAGTCTTCACGATAGTTCAGCTGTAGGCGGATGTGGCAGGTGCGTATATTTCTCGCGCTAGGGATGTTTCTTAGAAGTAAGGAAACAGTATGCAGGAACCCCCCTTGCCCTCCCCCACTATCACCTTCCCAAAAAGGGAAGTGCTTACAAATAAGCTCTAAGTAAATACCCACATCACGTCACTTTCCCAGCACGTGTTAGTCAGCACGATACATAGTACAGACTGAGATCCGAGTTCAGTACAAGTTCATTCAACTTCATTGTCTATTCAAGTCATTTTTTTAGTTTAATTTCCTGAAAAAAAAAGGGAATGTGTATTACAGTGTTTGCATAAAACCTTGGCCGCGCCATTTTTTTTTTCCAAAATAAAATACCATATGCGGCTCCCGGCACATCCGGCCAAGCGTCCGGCACCTTGTTCCGCGAGCCAGATCCTGTGCTTCCTTTCCGTTTCCCCCCCCCCCCCCCCCCAAAAAAAAAGGTGCGGCCAAGGTTTCCCGCAAACGCTGTAAAGGTCCATTCCAATCATTTCCTTTGTGAATTTAAGTTACAAAGAGCCTTAAGAAAGGTCAGGTTGACAATGGGCATGTTCTAAATTAAGTCACAATTTACACATCTGCTGCATTAATTTCAAGCCCAATTTGATGTCATTTCTGCTCAGTAGTCTTATTTATGCAAGCTAGTAGAGTAAAGCAACATTGATGCTACAATAAAACCTCAGATATATATTCATGCCAGCTGATTTCTGTGGTGGGAGAGGAGAAAATGGAGGTAAAATAGAATAACATCTTACACATAAGCTAAATCGAAAGGGAGAAACAGAATACAGGATGGTACGAAAGAAAAAACTGAGATACAACCCTACCGGGTTCGAACCCAAACAACAGATCATACTTACATAATCAGACTCGTCGTCACTTAACCAGTAGAGCATAGCATCCATGTCAATATCTCACAAACATTACATTATGACACGCTGATCGACGCTCGTGCTGATGAGATATGCCTTTTTAGGAAAGGTGATAGTGGGGGAGGCATGCGCCAGCTGTATGCAGGTGTTGCAGCGGCCAGCGTGCTGCCGCCCTCTACCTCCCCTGCGTGCTGGCAATCCTGTTGGCATTTCAGGACACAGACTAGAACCGACAGGAGCACTGGTGCATTGTGCGTAGATATAACCTCGATTCAAGATGGTTGGATGTTTTCAAGTTTCCTTCGGTTATTCGCCTCGTCATATATTTGCAGGCCTCGCAAGTTCTATGTAAGGCGCCCGTTTTATCCCTTAGCACGATAACACCGTCTTTGGGAAAATAAACACATGGGCCCATTATAACCTCGAAAATCGGAATACATACAGAGTACTTGATTTCACTGGACCTCAACTTGAATCAAAGTGTCGGGGCCTCCGCCGCCGCCACCGTCGTCGCCTCCACCCCATGCGCCTACACCTTCTCGCGCTTCCTCGTCCATCATGAACGTCTTCTCCTTCACATCCCCCTTCGCATTCGTCCACGACGCCGGCTCGCAGTGTTCAGCAGCGCATACAGCAGCTGGTGCTCACCCGACTCCGCAGGCGACACACCAAACGGGTAGAACAGATAAAACCCTACAAAGTTTGTTTAAACAATTTGCGTCTCAACGTAAACCCTGCTTAAGCAATGATTTATTTAATGGTGTTCATCACCGAGGAGAACATTAGGATGAGGGTTTTAAACCTTGGGATTGAAAAACTGGGTTTAATCAGTGTTTGGATCAAAGAGGATTTAAAGAATGTTCAAACACTGATTAAATACTGTTCAATGGGACAAATGTAAGAATTTGAGGCACCCAGGGGAGTTGAACTTCGGACCTCCTGGTTTCTCCGCAAATGGAAGGGAGATATCAATAACCAGTACACCATGCAACCGATGTAAAGGGGTGGAGTATTACAGCCTTACTCATGTCTGATTTGAAAACAAGAATGGCTGTTTTAAATCTCAACAAGTGTCGTTGTATTGCTTCCGAACTGTGCACTGAATTCTTTTCAATACCATGTAACCATAGTATGTATCGAAAGAGAACATGGCAAAGTACTTCCAATACTTCAGTGCCTTTCTGTATGCAACCCCCGTAACAGACAAGGAAATTCAACGACTTGATGCTCGAGTTACTGACTACAGATGAAAGACAAACTGATGTCCCCTTGCAATTTTGGATGCTTTGAATGCATTGAAGGGAATTAGCATGTGAGAGCTTCTGAAGTGACCTTGAACTGCTTAAATATCACGGCTGCTCAAGGTGCGATGGACTTGTACTTTGAAAGAGTAACCCTGCCTGTTTTATGTTCTTCAATGCATTTGTGCACACATTTGGTAATGGTCCCATAGCTCAGTTGGATCTTACTTCACTGTTTATGAATTGTGTACTCAACTGGTGTGTGTTCGAATCCCACCATGGGTGTTCCTTTTGCTTCATCTTTTCAACCCGGTTTGAACCATGATTAAGTAAATCATTGCTTGAACAGGGTTTTACGTTGAGACGCCGATTGTTTAAACAAACTTTGTAGGGTTACTGAGAACAGCGGGTAGACAACTTACGACAGCGCGCAGATGAGGCGCGAGTGGGACGCGCGCAGCAGTGACGTGTTGACTCCGCCCGGGTACGCGTGTACTAGAACGCGACGCCGGGCGCGTGCGTGGAGAAACTCTGTCTGTGGTCAGCCCGACGGGAGGCAGCGGCGAGAGAGAGAGAGAGAGACGCACCTCGACCATGACGTCGAGGTGCGTCGGGACCTCGCGTATGCCGCGCGCGCGGCTGAAGTGCTGCTTGAGCCTGAGGTCAGCGAGATCGAGTGCCCCGGGTTCCTGACGCTGAGCCTAGCGCCGCTGCGGTCTCGCCTGCCTCCTGCGCTACGCACAGCTCGGGCAGTAGCTCACTGATGAACTTCCACCGCGCGTAGTGAATCACGGCGAGCTTAGCGGTCGAGGCCTTCCTCCGTCGGGTCGAGGCCCTTCGTCGAGATCATCCCTGCGGTGAGCACGAGGAGGTTGATGGGCTCGAAGCGCGCAGGCGCGCGCAGACACGCTGCACGTTCGACATGAATGTGAGGTCGCACTGCACGAACTCGTGTGTGACGTGTAGGAGCGTGGGTTTAGGGAAGGAGGCGAGGACGGCCGTGGCGGCGGCGCGATTGCGCCCGACAAGGACGACGTACGCGTTCCCGCGGGTGTGCCGCGCGAACGCTTTGACGGTGCCTTGCCCGATGCCTAAGGTGCCGCCGACGAAGATCCCGACGGCTGTGTAGGACGAGGCCCTTTTCGCGTTGGCGCACGGTGGAGAGCGGCAGCATGGTGGGAGTACTAGTGAGATGAACCTGGGTGGAGGGGCGGATACTTACATGCAGTCAAAACCTGAGATCGGAGGACATTCGAAGGACACCGCAATGGAGCGAGGGTGCGCGCACGGTATGTAAGCGGCCATGACAAATGTGTTGAAACTGAGGTTCACAGTGAATCTCCGCGAGCACTAATAGTCGCGGCTCCAGCCAGCATTCATGTCGTCTGCTAACTGTATAGGTCCAAGCATATATCACGCACTTTGGAATGTACCAAATTCGTGGCAACTTGTGTCTGGGCCGTGCCTCGTGTGCTAGTTCGGTAAGTACTTATCCAACGAGACTGACTGCTCGATCAGCACTGTGGGTGGGAACATGGACGATCGTCCAAGCCTGGGTAGACTGAAAAGGTTATTACAAGTAATACGATACAACTACAGAAGTGCCGACAACGGTCGTAACCGCCCCGTTCACGGACAAATGGCATGTACGTGGACTGCCAGGCAGCTCTCTGGATGCGGGGCGCGCGTCCCTCGCGTCGTCATCCAGCCGCGCTACAGCGACGCCGGTTTCGCGCTCCCAATCATAGATGACGCATCCCGTACGCGCGATGTGTATGATCCCATTCCTGATGGGTGCGGGCACCGCCGATATCAAGGTGGGCCGCAGATGCGCTGACGACAGTACGGGCAGCGACGCGGGCTCCAGTCGATAGCGAACCAGCCGTGCTTTGTGTGTGGATACGCGATTCCGCCCCCGGATAAGCCGCGCGAGGAGCGGGAGCCTGGGTGCGCGGCTGACTGATAGATAGACCAGCAGGTCCATGGCGCCCGCGCGCAGCACGCTCTCGCCACAGGTGAACGCGATCATGTTGACGCCGTAGTCCGGGCCCGATGGACCGATGTCCAGGGTGGTGTGCGGGACCTGCGCCGCATGGGTTCGCGTCGCCGGGTCGAGCGCGTGGATGGGGCGCCATGCGGATGCGGCAGCCGGGAAGGCGTAGATGTGGAGGCGGTTTGCGTTCGGTGTGCGTTCAGTGAATAGTACATGACCCGGGACGAGCGTGATGCGGTGCGGCCACTGCAGCAGCCATGTCAGTGCAAGATCCCGGTCGTTTGGGGAACATTTTACCATGAGGGGTTCCAGGGAGTCAAAGATGAGCCATGTGCCGGTTTGCGCGCGCCAGTTGATGAGCAGGATCGCCAGGTCATGCCCCGCGACGTCCATGAGGCAGACGAAGAAGTCGCCCACGATCGTGGCCTGTGTGAACACGCGGGTGTAGATGGGGACAGGTGCCGCCGGGGGCGGGAACGACACAACGTCTACGTCCCGCCCGGTGCGTAGGTCGATCTCCACGATCTGCATAGTACTGTGGGTTTATTCCGTCAATGCGTGATCAGGCGCAGAATGTGATTGAACCCACCTGAGACTCGGGGCGGACTCTGCCACCACGAGGAGCCGCACCCGGTCCCCGCCGACGAGTGGGTCCGCAGAGTAGCTCCCGAAGCGCCCATCGCGCGACCAGACCCGGCGCCCCGTCTCGACCTCGCGGAATTCGCACGATTCGGCAGTGGAGCCGCCCTGCGAGGCGAGGAACACGTACCGGCCACCGAGAAGCAGGTGTACGGCGATGACTTCGCGGCCTATGTGAATGACGCGCTGCCGGGCGAGCGTCGGCAGGAGCATAGAGCCCGCAGACCAAGTGCCAGGGCCCGCGGTGGCGCGCCGGACCTCGTCTACAAGCGCGGCGGGGGATAGCACCTGGAGTACGTCGTCCGGGGGCGCGTCGAGCAACAGGCGACGCGAGAGACGGTGGATGAGGGCGAGCCAGACGTGTTTGGCAAGTGCGATTGTGCGGAAGTGTTTGTTGACCTGGGACCGCGTGGTGAGTGCCGCTGGGCTTGGTTGAGTGCGGCGTGTGCTTACCCGGGAGATGCACAGGACCGTATACACGTCGGTGAGGAGGCAGATATGGGATAGAATGTCTTCGTTGAGGTCTTGGACGAGGAGGGGCGGCATTGGGTGCAAAAGTTGAGGCGGAAGACGGTATGGCTACAGCATGCCTTGTTGCAATTGGGCGTTCACTGGTGCTCAAGCGCTCAAGTCCATTGTTGAAACGCCTTGAAGTACGGGGATCGCTTCGCGCACAGCATTTCAATATCAACAAATCAACTTGAAACTCCGCTCCACTGGCTATGTCAGATTGCCACCAACGAACTTGTTAACAAGTCCTGATTCGAGTGCCAGTGTCGTCCTCCTTCTGGGCAACGACTGCGGACGCACCTGTGACCTGGAGATACAACAGCGATGGGATCCAGTTTCAGATACACTGCAGCTGCTAGCACAAAATCCGAGGGGCTGACTGAAGTGTATAACCATGAAACTGGAAACCTCCTACGCTTGTTCACATTCCTCTCCATGTCTTGATCATTCGTTTTAGACGCACATTTGCATGACCATGAATCATCGCCCCCGACTGGGTATATAGTCCATGTTTTGTAAACCCGCCATTATTATGTCTCATTCTCTTGCCCAGTCCGCGTCAAATCTTCAGCGTGGTAAAGCATGCAGCAACTGCAGGTAATGATATATATATATTATTTTATCTTGACACCTCACCCATTCACCAGGTACCGTAAAACTGCAAGTTGACACCAGTCTCGTCACTGTCATTCTTTCAATAATGTCTGTTGATATGCCCAGAGATGCGACGGCGTTCGACCGATTTGCACCCCATGTCTTCAACGTCCTCCGAGATCGAATGCTCCATGCGAGTATGACTCGGAAGCCGATTCAACTTATCAAACACCTGGACAGATGGCAGACACGATTCAAACTTTGCGGGTCCGAGTACAAGAGTTAGAACGCATCACCGCTGGCGCTTCTCAAGCCGACCCTGGCTCGAATAATCCATCCGGTAGCGGTAGCTAAGAGATTCTAATCATATTTCGGACATAACTAACTATCTGCTTGACAACCCAATAGGTTCACTGACCTCTTCGCCATTCAGCGTCCGTATCCAGGTAGCACATCGTTTCGAATGCTGGGTCGCATCTAACTTTCTTCAAGGAACCTCCACCAGATCTAATCTCAAACCTGTCAGTATCTCTTTGTCCACCGCTATCGCACAGTTAACCAGATCTATTCGTCCAGCGTGGACATCTTCCTGAATAGATTTACGAATAGCGGATACTTTTGTCTGGATCCACGTAAATTTCGCAAGCGCGCGCTCCTGCCTCTGCCTTTCGGACATCTGGAACGCCCATCCCCTGCGCTACTGAGTGCCGTCTATCTGTGGGGCTGCGTGCTTTCCCCGATAACGCTCCAGCACCCGTACACCGAAGAAGCATTCTTGATTTGCGTCCTGCAGAACATTCCCCAGGATCTCGCGGCATTCAGCCTAAACCTGCGTCTCGTTATCGAAACCATCCAGGCTGAGGTCCTACTCTCCTACTATTACCTTCACACTGCGCGTCCAATTCAGGGACGGTACCATTCTGCCGCAGCCGCGTCACTCGCACTGAGCGTTGGTTTGCAGTTGTTGCGTTCTCCCCAGCAGTATCGGGAGCTACATCCGCCTTTCGTGCTCGTTCAACCGCTTCTTCCAACCGAGTCCGAAACGACGACGGAGACGGAACGCATCGATGCCTTCTGGAGCGTTGTTATTCTAAACAACTACTGGGTTGCGGCACAAGGCTGCCCACCAGCCATTCCACATGGTATAACCATCGATGCACCTTGGCCATCCAGTGCTCGAGTATGTTTCAATTAATGAGGGGCTGCTCTGAAGCTAAGCCATATGTCTCACAGGGCGGTGCCACAATAACGAAATTCTTGAATGGCAACGACCAGGACGGAGTTTCCCCCGCGGCACTGCTTGCGAAGGCATCAATACTCGTGGAGCGCATCATCGCGTTCTCTGGACGCACTATTGGTTCGATCCTCTTGCCTTTATTTTCCCGTCCCATCTGATGCATTCGCAACTTAGGTCGTCCAGATCCTCCAGCGTTCGCGTCTCTCGACAAGCGCTTGCACTCCTTCAAAACGTCTTTACCCGCCCTCCCTGGCAGCCAGCTCCTTCTCCTGACACATGCGCTCACGGACGTTGGCATTGTACGCCTGCACTCGCCGTATGCGACCACCTCGGACACCGCGCGGTACAAGTGCCTCGCCGCTTGCCACCGTATAGTCTCTGGCATGGGAGCCGTCAACCTCGTCGACGCGGCGCACAACGCCGATCCAATGTTCGGCGTACGTGCCTAATCATTTTCATCTGATCTATTAATTCACCGTCACCCTCATTTCAAGCCGTTGTGTGCGACTGTCTGTTCCGTATACATCGACGAGCTGTTGTTCCTGCGAGTCGGAGAGGGCAGTCCACAGCGGCGCGCACAGTATCACGAAATCGAGACGTGCTTGAGGACCTTGATAAACGCCCTGGCAACGCTCGCGCCGTACAGCCCGGCTATTCGTACGTCTCCGAGTCTGATATAGCCGTTTTCTGACGCTAAATGGGTCATTTATTTTAGAGCACTGCTTTGTGACGATAACCCAGGCATACGCTGCGATTACACATTCCGGATAGCTCGCTGTGTAGATACCTCAGGATTGCCGCCGAATAAATAGGCTAATATGTACATGAAAAGAGTCAATGAATTTGGATGCACATTGAGCGCGCGCCACAGTTCGAAAACTACGCTATCAGGTTGGCCAAGGTCCATCAAACCCGCAGAAATAATCGGATCCTGCATAATCGGCAAAGAGAACGCAAACCACGCCCATGTCCATGCGTATCCGAGCGCCGCCACCGCCCACCCCGATTTCACGCCGGTCTTCTCACCAAATGCAATTACCAGGCCCTCGGTGGTAATGGCAACGGCCTGTAGGACGAAGAAGAGTAGCGAGCAGCCGGTTGGCAGGTGCGGAGCACGACTGTCTCGGCGGTGTAATGCGGCATTATGCGTGAGCCCGGAGGGGAAGAATATGGGGTAGAGCCGGAAAAAGAAGGAGGTGTTGGACCCCGAGGTGAGTCCCAGGAGCTCGGCTAGGCGCTTGGCACGACCCGACAAATTCAATGCCTGTGGAGGCTGTGATCAGGACCCAGGGATCTCAGAGTCCACTTGGCACTTACGTGGCGAAGCATCTGATGCCATCCGTGATCCCGACTGTTTAATTGATGCCATTAGACCTTGTTAGCAGCGCCTGTTTTGGCGATTATGATACCGGTTGCTTGCCGGGCGGAGCACTTTTATTCGACCGGTCCGCCACGCCGTATCCATATTGGGATTAAATTACCGGGTTGTGGCGTGCTACGTGCGCTGAAATGCTCCGCAAGGGGCGCCATGGATTGTCGGGTCGGCTGTGTGTTTGGTAGATATGAAAGAGGTGGGTTTCAGGGCTTAGGATGGGCACTAGTATAGGCCCACACCGGTTACCATTTCCGGAGAAAATCCCAATTGGGTCGCCAGCTTTTCTCAAGCTTTGCTTGCGCCGAATTTTTCTTTGACTAGAGAATTCACTTTTAGCGCGCTGCTAATAAGGTCTATTCACAAGCTTCAGGTAGTTTAGGTCAAGGCTTATTAGACTCAGTCCGCGGGATATCCACACTATTATTAAAGAAGTTGCTCATAGAGCCTTTTGGACTCCGTCGACAGGATATCTTTAACTCTCGAGGATACTGTGTCCTCAGGATGCGGTCAAAGCGTAAAGTAAACAAGGGCAAATACGTCGTGGGAGAAAGGTGAGTGATTGGATCAGCCAATCACTTCAGATCTTGCTTCCGCTGAAACCAGGAACAACTTGAAGAATCCTCTGTTATGATCCCCTTCAGCATCCCGTTCAAGGTCTACCTTTGACTGCTGCACTTCCTCGGGCCTACTGCACCCGTGGTGAGGCTGGGAGAGACCACTCTCACTGGGCTTGACCTGCCTCTTCTTGGACTGGAGTTCTTTGGGGGTACGTGACTAGGTTCTCGAAAAATTGAGGATTTTGCATCATCAACAAGGACTATAGGTATACCGTTTGCGGAGCCCCCACTCGGAGAACTGCGCTTCGCTCCCCCAGTGCTCAAAACCAATTTGGGAGCTTCCTCTTTCGATGCAAGTAAGTTCGGTGCAGCATGTCTACAACCAACTGTATGTCGGATTGACGGAGTGTATTGCGCGCCCGTCTTACCGTTTCAAAGCTCGCATATCACCTAGATGCAAACATTGACTCCGAGGACTGCTTAACTATCAGCATTCTTCGTCCAGCAGGGTTGAAAGAGAACGCCGCGCTGCCCAGCATGGCCTTTCTCCACGGCGGAGGTTTCCTAAGTACGGCCCCCGACGCGCATTTATCGTCACTTTCTTTCTCAACTCACATCATTCAAAGTGGGCGCGTCATCGCAATACAACGGGAGCGCTATCGTCGCGCGCAGTATCAAACGGGTAAGCTCCGCCTCGCTCTTAGATCGCGTTCATCTTCGTCGGGATGACTACACAGGGAACGCCCATCATATATATCACGTTCAACTACCGACTGGGTCCGTTTGGGTTTCCGCAGGGGGCAGAGGCTGGGCGCCGCAAGGCCGTCAACCTCGGATTGAAGGACCAGCTGGCTGCGCTGCAGTGGCTGCAGCAGCGCATACCAGCCTTTGGTGGAGATAACACCAAGGTAACTGATCGCATTTCCCGTGAAATCATATGTGCGACTGAAGCGGCCATTGTAGGTAACCCTGTTCGGCGAAAGCGCCGGTGCGATCTCGATCGCAATGTTGTACTTCAACTCGCAGCTGGAGCACTACATTCACGGCGCGGTGCGCTCTAGAGTCCGCCGTGCTACCCCACCATTCATGATTTCCAGATATTCGAATCCAGGGGCCCCGCGACGACGATGGTGTTCGAGCCAGAGCGGCGGCAGCCACAATGGGAGACCTTCGTGCGCGCCGTGCCGGAATGCGCATCGACGCTCGAGTCGGAATCAGGTGACTCGTTCGCTTGCATGCAGGGCGCGAGTTCCGCAACCCTGTTGAATGCCCTCAACACTGCAACGTCTCAAATCTCCGAACAATTTCCGTGGGTGCCCGTTATCGACGGCGAGCTGCTGCCCGAGTTGCCTTCGAATCTGCTGGAACGAGGAAGCTTTGCTGATGTGCCTTACATCTCGGGCACCACCCTCGACGAAGGTACGTGCGAGGCCCTTCTGAGACTCCTGTACAACGACCGGTCCCAGCTACATTTTTCGTCTCGCCCTACATCACATCCGAACAGACGATCATCGACTATCTGGTCTCGAACTTCTCGACGTCCCCAGAGACGAAAGCCGCGCTTGAAGTCGCTGCCGCGCGCCTGCTTGAGCTCTACCCTGATGTCCCCGCGCTCGGGTGCCCGTTCAACACCGGAAACGCGACGTTTGGCCTGAGCAGCCAGTATAAGCGCTCCGCGGCCTTGTGTACGTGCCTCCGTTCTCGCGCGAGTGCACGACTAACATCCATGACATTTAGTCGGCGACCTAATGTTCCAGTCGCAGCGCCGCGCGTGGATGCAGGCGACGAGCCGCCGCGGCGTCAAGGCGTACGGGTACCTACTCACGGACACGCCCCCGCACGTGCGGCCGCCCATCGTCGTGCCGGAGATGGACAACGGCCGCCTTGGAGGTGCGTCTTTGTGTCCTTGTACTTCGACTCGATCGGTATTCATGGCAGCACGCAGTCTACCACGGCCTGGAGTTGTTCTACATCTACGGCGTGCTCCCCGAACTCAAGGCCCCCGCGGACGCGGTCGTGCTCGGCACGCAGATGATGGACTACTGGATCGCATTTGCGACGAGTCTGGATCCGAACGATGGGCGGGGGTGCGAGCGTACGTGTTAACTTCATTACAGGGCGTGTCGCTGAATGTTTGTTGTTGCAGGGTCGGTCTGGCCGGCATACGCGCCAGAAAGTCCGGTACGGCTGGCTTGGTCTTGGTTTAAACTCTTGTGTCTGACGAGGCATAAAGCTACTCCTTCAACTCGAGGCGTCCAACACGACTACGATCCCCGTACGTGTCGTTTATTTTCCGCCATTCTTATTGGGTGTCTGGTACTCATAATATCACAGGATAACTATCGGGAAGAGCAAATCGCGTTTATAAACGCGAATGCTCATTTGTTCCGGCATTAATGGGTATAGACAGGAAACAGTGAGGGGAAAGCGAACGCCTGTGCGGTATACATGACGTGTCATGTTTCGCGACGGCATGTAGTTGCTCCTCCAAAATTTCCTGGATACATCCCAGCCTTCGCGTTTCGGCGTTCCCAGACAGTGACAAGCGAGCTGGTGCACACGTACAAGTAGGGCGATGCGCATGTCCCCCCTCCCCCTTCGCGGACGCGTGCAGTAACTGGAGGATCGCGCAGCGCATGTACATATGCGTCTTATGGGACGGCACGCGCATCCCGTCAGTGGTCCAGCTTGCGCACCTCGCCAGTCACGAGGGGTCTGCGTGGACTATGGGCGTTGGTACTACAGCTTTGGCGCCGCCATGCTGCACACATGTTGTCTGTCATGCATGCTGTCTGTCGTTCGCAATTGCTACCAGGCTGGACCTCCACTGTGATTGGCCTCTGGAGTCCAGTATTCAGAATCTCTCGCCCAGCAGAAGTTTCGTCGACAGCCCTAGTGTATGCACAGATCCGAATCGTCTGTCATACATGCTATCTGTCGTTAGCTGTTCCCGCCGGGCTGGCCCTAGACCGTGATTGGGCTCGGGAGGTGCCTCACAGCTTGGTACCTTAAATACCCACCGTCCACCGTCCACCGTCCACTCGTATCTATAGTCCAGCTTGCAAAGCAATGACAACGGAGGGAAGCCCTGCTACTCGACCATCTTACTCGTCTGCGGAAGAATCAAAAGAAGGGAAATATAATCTCACTTTTCGATAAATATTCTTTGTTTGTTCAGGGAGGTCCATGCACCATTGTTTCCTGCAGTTTTCTGCTTTGTGGTTCATAGTTGCACAATAAGGAGACATTTATCCCCCAAGATGTACTATCGGCGAGGGGTTAGTCGGCCACCTTAGCATTCAGCGTTACACCCTGTATTTTGTAGACATCCCAACATGCTCAAATGGTGCTGGGAATAGCCTAGACATCCTATGATTGGTTTGATCTAGGTTTCACGATTTTACCTGACGATGTGAAGGTACAGTGAATTTCCTTCCGGCGACATGCCGAAAATGGCAATTGACGGCTTAGTCGGCCACCCGCCGGAATGCATCGGTGTTGCGCAGTATGGGGCTCTGGTGCATGGGATGTTGAAAGGAGGTCATGTAGCAACTGTTATACATACTCTATCTGTGTGTGGGACTTGTAGGGGAGATATAAAATTTGACATTCCATAGGCAGTCAGACCGGGAGAATGCGCACCCTTAACTATCCGGGTGCTGCACAATGCAGTTGGGTCATAGTGGTCTAAAGTCAAGGCCGGATGGATTAACGACAAGCATATGGATATACCTGACCCACCATATCCATCCCGGGGCCCCACCGTCTCGTAAAATAAATCCGATAGCTCTGGACATCAAATTTAGCTGATTTCGGGTCATGGCCAGTAGCACGGAGGGAATACATCCAAGAAAATGATATAATACCACGCAAATCCTAGCATAACAGATACAGAGGGTGCAAGCAATGATCCAGACATGTGCCCTCAACGGGTGTCCTACGTGAGGGTGGCCGAACTTTGCCCCTCGGGATTAGAGCTGGGTTTTCCTTGAGGTGTAGTGCACGGAGATCTCAATGATTCGAGCCCGATAGCATACAATGTCCATGTGCCATATGGGAGCAGCAAAATGAGCCCAAGAACTCCCAGATTGGTGAAGAAATCATGAAGAATGCGGTGGCAAGTGGTGGCAGCGGAATGATGACAAGAAAATCGGGTTCACACGCCCCGGTAGGTAGGTAGGTAGGTAGGTAGGATTACACGGCACGGTCCGAATAACGAACGCCGGTTTCCAGGAGTTATCCCGGTGTACAAAGCAAGCTAAATTACACCTTCGCCCCTGGGCCTCCAAACACCTTCCAAGCCGAGCTCGCCGATACCATGAGTCGCCCCATGCCCAGCTGTAGAACCCAGTCGACGCCTGCAAGCGATAAATATCAGCACCTCTTCACCGGAATAATTCCTCTTCACACAACAAAATTTTCCCCGTTGCTTGGTCGGTGAACCGGAACAGAGTAGAATACCTCAAGAATACCATGCACAAATTTAGCCACTAGAACAATTGTGCTGCGCTGGTAGATTATAGCTTTCAAGAATGAAATGCTATCAAGAACTTCCATTTTCTGCTGTAGTGCAGGAACGGTACTAAGAAGCTTCTCCAGAAAAATATTGCGCAGATTGAGGACGTCGGGCGAAGCCCGGCACTCTAATAAGGCATGTTCAGGAGTTTCTATGGCATTCAAACAAAAGCAGCAGAGGCGCGCATCACGAGGCACAGGCTGGTGGGCATGATCACTGTGACGAAGCTTTTCGACGGCGAGAAGATGAGTGGACACCATGATAGAAGTCAGAGATTCTCTGTGTTTCTGGGTCTTCACCATGGATAGGTAATGCCGTAGATAAAGTGTTATTGCCACAGGAGGTTTATCTTTTTGTGGTTCACGACGTCCATGCAACAAGTAAAGTTTGTTGGAGGAGTCCACTTCACGCTGCAACCAGTCCAATGCCAAGAGTTCCACAGATTTAGCATACACCTTAATGCTTTCAGGGTTGGCGTTTTGAATTTGTGGAGGCGGGCATTCGAATGGGAGCCTGGATGCTGCTGTACACAAGTCTCCAAACCATGATTTTTTGCCAAGGGCCTCCAGCTCAATTGAGCTGTTGAGGGATGCCCGAGCAAGGTGAGTTGAGTTTAGGCCAAGGAGATATTGCAGGTACCCGAGCAGGACCAGGAAGCGTCGGACTCGCAGAGGCATTACCCCAGTTTCGGTGAATAAGGGTGTGAGCATAGAATGGGAGTGAACGTTCAAAATCTGGCACAGGAAGCTGACTTGAATATCACATAACTCTTTGACATGGACGTCCTCGCTGTCAGGTGAAACTTCGCATCCGTGGATGAGGTGGCAGTCGACGCGGGCCATGTAAATTTGTTTGTATTCTTTTGGTGTCAGTCTGCCAGTTGAGTCATCGAGTCCCATAATTCGATGCGCGCAGTAGCGAGCTGTGCTTGCTTTTTCTTTATAGTGAGATTCAAACATGTTTCAGGTATCTGTTCGAATGTGAACACCAACATATTTTTCGTGGTCCACTATGGAAAGGATGTTGCTGCCGAGGCGAAATTCGGGGAGCGGCCGGGGTGCGGGTCCAAATAGAAGAATCACTGTCTTGATTAGGTTGACAACGATAAAGTTTTTGGAGCACCATACGTAGAGTGCATTCAACTTGCGCTGCAAGCCAGACACCGAAAGCAAGATGAGTAGGATGTCATCTGCTTGGGCCATTATGGCAATTCTAACCTCCGATAGGATGGCATCGTCCGGGTCTGGAAGTATGATCAAGTTGGCCATGAACAGGTTCCAGAGAACAGGAGAAGCTGGGTCGCCAGTGAGTAGGCCAATAAATGCCTTGAAATCAGCAGACTGTGAATCTCCGTGTCGGACATAATATTCCATTCGGCGGTATAACATGCGCAGCCAGTCGAAAATTGCTCCGCCCATGCCCATTTCTAGCAGCTTAAGCCATAAGGTGGGGTGGTCAGTCGAAGGGAAAGCGTTAGTTGCATCCACAGCTGCGACGTAAATGCTCAACCCATGTGCACGTGCCCATTCCTTCACACAGCGCAGGATAAAGGGATTATTATTTGTTCTGTACCCCTCCCTGAAGCCGTTCTGATAGTCTGGGATGTGTCCTCGAGAGTTGGCCCAGTCTGTTATTCTTTTGTGGATGAGTAGAGTCAAGGCCTTCAAGATGCAGCTTTCGAGTGCAATTATTCGGTAGCTGTCAGGCTTCGACGCGAGCTTTCCTTTCTTCAGTAACCCGATTATGACTGTTTTGAACCATATTGTCGGACCATCTTTTCTTCGAATACATTCATTGCATAGGAGGACCAGGACGTCATTAGGTATGTCCATAATTTCCGCATACAGAATGGCGTCTTCACCGGAAGCACTGTCTAGAGAGTGCTTTCGAATATGATCCTTCAGCCATGCAGCGTCGTCGTCCATCCATGGAGCAGAGAAAAATCCTTCTGGAGTCGAGTCTTCTGTTGAATCCGGAATTGCGTTTGCAAGTAACTTGTTCATCCAATGCTGCGCTGCGTCGAAAGACTCTGGCAGCGTTTGTGGAGGATTAAGTCGTGCTTCAAATACCCCCTTCAAGTCATGTGCAGAGACTGAGATGGGTACGGGCGCAGGATCCGAGAGTCGCTTGACCTGTTTCCAAAAGGCGCCGGTAGACGGTGTATCCATTAAACTCTCACGGTTGCGTTCTTTGATGTCATGTAGACGGTCGCGGCCACGATGTGGGCAGGGTACTGAGACCTGGGACGTACCCCAGTGTCAGCTTGTTCGCTCACCGAGTCATCCAGAACGGTGATCAGAACTTTTGATCGGCATATCACTTTCTGTCAAAACTTGCTCTGAACCAGCCTCCTAGGTCGTACTTCATACCCAGGTTTTGAGCTCATGGCCACTCGAAACCCTGGCCGTGTATAATGCGAGTGGCCGACTAAGTGGGGGTGGCCGACTAACCCCTCGCCGATAGTAAAGAGGGATTGTTTCAGAGTTTGTAGGCCTGTTCTTCAGCGAAATAAGATTCGTAGGAGTCAGAAATTCACTAATTACATTAAAGAGAGCTTGAGAATAAGCTAATTTGAACAGGAAACCAAACTGCCTTCCTGGAACTCTTGCTAAGTCTCCATTCATCCGAAGATCAGAAAGCCCAGTTGATTTTTTGTGAACAGGAAGCCTACTGCATATAACCGGAATAATCGAGCTCGTTGGCACGGTAGGTGGCAATGGGCTAGTGGCTGTATCCCGGGCTCACACACATTTCCTTGAGGCTACGAGAACCTACCTTTCCCTCGACAATGGCCCGTTTCAGGGTAATCCTCCACAGAGTATGACAAGGACCATCACGGGCAACACTATCGCCGCCACTATCGGATGGGAATACACATCCATAGTCAGTCACCTAATTCTCGGCTTGCAGAGTGGTTGGAGAGTTCAATTTGTTGGAGAAACAATGTATGAAACGTAAATTAGGGGTATAACACGTCTACTGATAGCTACGCACAGTGTCTATGTACAAGGCCATAAAAACACGACTACCACATACGCGCCCAAATAGCCCTCCACCCGCCCTCCTGCGGCTCGCGCTTCCTCGGCGGCGCGACGAGAGCCCTCGCCACGATCGTCTCCGTCGAAATCATCCCGTCACTGGTCGTCGTCACTACTGTCACTTGAGTATTCCGCAGCTTCTGCTTGGGCAACATGTTCGGCTCGGGTGACAGTTGGAAAAGCGGCGCGATCGGAGATCCGTCCCATTGGAACAGATGCAGCTTGGGCCCGAAGGTCACGTCGGTGAAGATGCGCCAGGAGAGCATGAGCTCCGTCTCATTGTAGTTTTGTATAAAGCTCGACGAGCCCGAGACGTGCGCGCAGGGCGACTGGACCTGCTGGTAGCCGTCGCCGATGGGCGTGAGGATGATGCTGCCGTTTTGCAGGAGGTCGTAGTGCCCGTGCGCCCAGATGACGGTGCCGATGATGCAGTCGGGGTGAGAGCCTGTGCATAGGTGGATTGGCGCTCAGCATGTGGAATAGGAAGGGAGGGGGCGCACCGTTTGCGACGAAGCGGTACCGCGCGAGCTCATACCACCCATCGTCGGAGCTACAACACAACTAGTCAGCGAGCCAGATATGGCGAGATAAGTGCCAGGACGCACAAGGCGTACCCGACGCCCGTGGCGTTCGGGTATGTGAACAATTCCTGCGCCGGGTTGGCGAACCCCTGCGAAACGAGGCGTCAGAATCCATCGCATCGAACCCAGACTGAGGCAGGAAGTGGAGCTCACGGGGCCAGGCACAACGTGCTGCGTGCCAGACGACCACGTCCCGACGATGCTTGTCGTATTGTGGTCCGCGCCGAACGGGTCCTGCGCTGCGGTGTATGCGGCGAGGGCGAGCGTGATGAGCGAAGTGGCGAGCATCTTTGCCACGTAGACCAGAGAGCAAAGGAGGGAAGAAAGGAGAGGAGGAGGGGCGGATGGAAGGAGATGTAAAGGACAGAGACGACGGTGTGTGTGACAGCGACGGCGATAGACGGCGACGGAGCCCGTGGGAGAGATGTGTGCTCGTGTTTGGCGGCTGCCTGTGGCGGTGCATACTGTACTTTTGGCCCAGGTTCCTTCCCAGCCGTGGTTACGAGGATAACAATCCTAGTAGCGGTCTTACAATCGAATACAGAGAAAATGTGATTACTTGGGGGTAGAGGGCCGTGGCTGCGCCCGGCAGGATCTCGTACTTATCTTTTTTCCCATCATGCCGATTACGCCGCTTAGTAAGCTGGTCATCCAAATCCACCCGGACATACAGTGATACACGACAAACCTGGAAGACCCAAATGATTGATGTGATTTCGATGAGGCCCAGGCAGACCAGGCCGTGTATTTACTTTGGCAGGTCCAGGGCAATATTGAAAATTTGCTGGGGGACTTGGAAGGAGGTATATACTAGACTTATTAATGTTTTTACCCTCTGAATGAGCGGCATGGGACGGTTTACCGTTGCCCTCCAGGGTCAAGGTCTGTTTTGGGTAATTCTGACCAAAAAGGGTGATGGGGTCCTAGCTGTGACTGTGATTCACAAGTGTACGACATCTTGCTGACGACACTGTGCTGCATTCACGGCTTGAAACGGCACGATGCCTCCTTCTGCCTGGACATGCCGTTGGTGGTCCCGCATGAAATGAGGAAGTCCATCATGGGCCTGGCGACGCCTTGCCCAGCGGAATACCAGCAGCATCATCATAAGTCTTCGAGTCTTTCGAACTCAACATGTTGTACTCCCCACCCATTGGCAGCGCATCTAGTGCGGAACGCGATCGGACCAGGCATTCACGCCGCTGCTCAATTACCTCAGCGACGGCGAGCTCGAGCGCAACGAGAAAGACCATGACAAGGACTACACCCAATGCGAGTGGAACCACAGCGGTCGCTGTGACGTGGACCGCGAGCCTATCCGTATACGCCGCACGCCCGTGATCAGGTTCCTCCAGCTGAACGCGGCGACGTTCGCGTCGGCAAGCGCGCTGATGCCGCACCGCACCGCCGTCGCCGCTGCGTCGCATCCGAGACCGGTGGGCAGACGTTCACGCCGTGGCTGGCGTTCAAGGAGAAGCTTTAAGCGGGTTCTTCAAGCCACCGCCGTACGACCCTGCGGTGCTGCGCCCCTGCGCATGGATCCCTGCGCCGACACCGTCGACTACCGCGGACGTCGCAAGGCGCCCCCCGCCCCTCGAGAACGACCTGCCGTCGGCGGCTGCGAGTGCGAGCGCTGCCGCACCACAGGACAATTGTGGTGGTGACAGCGGAGCGCGTGAAGGAGCTCGGGCACGAGGGAAAGAGGCGCGAGTTGGCGGGCGACCCACTGGGCTATAAGTCGCAGCGCGGCACTTGTGGTATGTGCTCTGCAACTGATGGCGTTGCATTGTTGACTGACTTGCTTTTTATCAGGAAAGCATTAGCACAGGCACCGGTGACCGCGGCCGGTTGATCACGGACCATGAGCTGAAGCGGGGGGTGGAAATCACCCAGACGATGGTGAAGAGACAGGGCAGCGCGACGGCGCTGCGCGCGTGGGGCGGGACGGTGCCGACGCCCGTCACGCGACGTCTGCGATTCCGACGTATCCACAGCAGGGAGGGCCCCTCACGCCGGTCGCACGTGTGTGAACTATTGCCCGTCTCGACGGCGTCGGGCGCCCTGGAGTCGCCGCTCACGCAGCAGGTCAAGATCAAGGAGACGAACTATGTGCCCTCGATGTCGCCGCTGTCACCGCCTCCCGCCTCCCGTGCTGCATCCCCCACTGACCCGAACTTCGCTTCCGACGTCTCTGCCATTGCCCGCTCCGCTTCCTGTGTCAGCATCACCGACGGTCGCACCGTCTTGCGTACCCGCCTCGTCTCAGCACCCATGACTCCGTGCACATCTCCACAATGTTGTACCTGGCTTCGTCCCCTGTATGGTTTCAATGGGTACAGTGAACAATGGGTGCGCTCACCAAGTATTGCCGCAGTCGCCGTTGACTGCCACCCCTTCAACTGAGGTCCGGCGTCCGTGCCCGCCCATACCGGTCCTGGGAACTGCACACATCAAGTGTTGTGGTTGATGTCCTGGGCTCTCCATTCCCTACCGTCCACACCACGACCATCATCCCCTCCACAGCTGCTCAACATTTCAGTGTAGCGTCAATGTGTGCATCCGCATTGCCTGCGGCTACGCGCATCAACCACTCTGCCAAGCGCGATCTCTGTGGATTATGCACCACCGGGACACTGGGCATAGGACTCAACGCGAGCGTGTGGCAAGTTTTGCCACCGCTGTCACATCATAGTTCCACGTAACACCCACCGCCGGCTGTAGCGTATGCTCTCGCTGAGTGCCCTGCGCCTGCGGACCGAGCAGAGTGCACAGCACTTTCCATGTCCTTTGCGGCTTGAAGGCCCATGGATGGTGTGGCGCTCCTGACCAGGCCGAACGGATCCCCGGGTCGCAGCTGATCGACGACAGTTGTTGTTGAATTTGTGATGACATCGACGCCGCAATTGTGCACTGTGTGCATCCCGCTATGTTTGCCCGCAGTTGCTGACTACGACTGCTGGCTCGAGATGTACTATACCTCTGTGGGAGTTGGTGTGGCTGAGGTCGGGTCATCGGCTTTGGACTAGCCTTCTCCTTGTACTTAGTGTACATTCACTTGTGCTTACAATTTGAATATCTCATAGTATAATTCAAATAAGAGGGCTAGGAGTACTTTTGGACAAGTATGAAGAGCGACAGGATTATCGATGTACATTATGATGCTATCTCTGACTCTACGGAGTCGGAAACCCTACAGAGATCGTTGAGCCTAAGAAAGTCCTCAATCGTAAAGAGAAGTCTGGATGTACCAATTCGTAAAGGGGCGGCACGACCTCCCTCAGTTCTCGGCCTTTTGTGTTGTTGTGGTGACATCGACAATGAACGCTGCCTCACCGGACTTCCGGCGTTGTCGCCAGAGTCCGATTGGGCCCACCGAAATGTGGTGTTCTTGAGATCAAGCGCGTTGCAGATTGAGTTTGCATGGCACGACTCGAGATGGTGCCGCAGAAAGTTTTGGATCGCGTGGGGTCCACCGTCCCAATACATGCGAGCCGCGTTGTTGGTCTCGGCTCTCAAGTATTCGAGTGAGAGCTTTGCCGTGATATGATTTGGAAGACTTACGAGTGACATTGGGGATCAATCAGCACCATGCATTTTTTGCGGTCAAACATTCCTGCTGAGGATAAGAATTTTCAAATTGAAGGTCAGAAGAAATGATACCTTGCAGATCACAGAGCACCATGGTTTCTGCTGTGAAGACAATAGTGTAATGAGTGAAAGCATGAATAGTGGTGGTCAAAGCGTCTCTCGTGGGTCTCCACAGTCCGTGTTACCCGTGAACTTGTGAATGGGCTGGTCCACCGGCCCACACGGAGGTAACGAGTTGCGAGAAAATCTTTGAATGGGAGAAGTTGGGTGCCATCGTTGTCCGTAGGCTCCAAAACTCCGAGAATAGCGCCTTCGGCATTGAATCGGAAAGCTAGACAAATACCCATGATGACTTAGTTATTTAGCGCATCGGAAATAGAAAAATTCAATTACCAGGAAATGACACATTACTCTCCTCCATGAACTCCGTAAAATCTTTAAGTATTGATTCGCCATGACGCAAGTTCCGCAGCTCTTCGCGCAGCATGGCATGGTGGTCCCTGTCACTGAGATTCAGGTCGTGGCTTTGGCCTAAAGCATACTCGTCAGTGCCGACACGGGCCTGGGCAGGTTTAGAGACGTGGTCAGGAACCGGATCATGAATAGTATTAAGCTCGTACATAAATGACGTTCTTGGCCGAGCCCGTTCCAATATATCCGGTATCGTAGAAAGGTCGAGAGTTCTTGGCTTGAGCAAGGCCTTCTTTCCAGTCGCCGGCAACAAGAATAGTTTCTACTTTAGCTTGTGTGGACATCGAGAATGTAACGGTCAAATCGTCGTCAATGGTAACAACATATCGCTTGAATTTGTATGGTACCATGGTGGGTTCCTGGAGTACATACTAGTCGCCGGAGTCGGTTTTGAAATGCGCCAGGCGCTGACTCTAACATTGCGAGGCTTTGACACAGCCCCGCTGGTGCGAGCACTACTGTTGCGGTCGTCGTTGTTGATGGCGCTTCCGCGCCTTTTTCTTGTGGATGACGATGGAGCGGCTGATGACATGGCTGCATCGAAATCTGTGTCAGAAGGGAACTTTGCACATATAAATTTCGATCCAGCCCAGATGAGAACAAGATAATTACCAAAGCGCTTTGCTCAACTGTAAGCTTGAGCTCCAAAGTCTTAGCTTCGAATTGAGCAGATGAGATGTGACGGTGGGCCAGGAAATATCCCAGAAAGCCAGACACATCTCCTTCGAGAAGCTGTGCCTCGGGGATGCGGAAGAACTTGGTGGCAGTCTCAAGAGCGAAAAAAGTGACCATTTGTCTAAACGTCAAGTCAGATGCTCGTCTATAAGAGGAAAGACGGAAAACTATGTTGCCTAGTAATTTTTATAGCTAGAGGGAATGAATCCGCATGAAACTCCTGCACTTTCTTAACAATTTCATTGAGGGCATCATAAATTGGCATTTCCTCGTTGATGTTGTGAACAAAGTGGATTTGAGGTACCTAGATAATAAATGAGTATTAATGAGTAGTTGCCCAAGTTGCTCGACTGATAACTCACTGGAACAAATTTTATCGCAGCAGTCTTGCCTGGAACGGCCTTTGCAAACGAGACAGTGAACTTGACCTTCTTGCCTTGCTCGCGCTTATCCCTCATTTCTTGTTGGATCGCCATGCCTTTGGATATCCCAGGACCGGCTTTCTGAAGCTTCATAGTGGCTTTTTGAAGGCTTGGATTTTGAGCGCGGGGCTTTCCTAAACGATGGGTGGACGCTGTTTGTTTGTAACCCTGCGCAATTTCCCAAATTTCAGAAGTAAAATCACTTGTCTGATAATTCACTATCTGTTCATTTGCTCCTGGCAAATCAAAAATCGTGCGGGCAAACTATCGGCGGTGGCTCAAAGTTAAAGTATGTAAGTGCCGATTCAAGAAAGGAGTGTTAAAAGTGTCTCACCATATGCATGGCAACACTTGTTGCACAAAGCAGCCTGGAGTTGACCGTACACCAAAGCACAAGCTTGGCACTGTCCTTTTGCCTAAGACGAGTTATAATCCGAGGAGATATACATTCAAATTTGAAGGTGCTTACACGGATAGATACCTTCTCCGTCTCGGATTTGCCTTCAAGTTCTTGGCATTTATTGCAAGTGTCGCCGTCCAAGCCATAGAAGTCAATGCTGCAACCGTCACAGACAGTCATGGTGTGGGTTTCGCGGCGATGTGAAAAGCGTGCGAAAAGATATAGACCTTGGTCCTGGAGGTAGACCTTGGACCTGATAGGGCCGGTTCGGCCAATGATCCATATGGACTCAGATAATCCATGGCCCTTCGGAATGAGAGAATAATAATAATAGTATTGTGATTTTACAAGAAAGGATCCTAGTAACGTATTGTGGTATTGCAGGTGTGTGATATGGCAGCTATCGAAAGCATCAAGGGCCAGGGAAGTGCCATGCGTCGCGGGTCTGACATATAAAATCCTACCAGTCCTGGTGTCCCATCGGCGATGGAGAGTAAATGAGTTCAAGGCGAGAAGAGCGAGGAGAAAGAAATGAAGACAAACTTGACGCGACTTGGATGCGACCTGTTGGCGTTCATCATGTGAGGGCGGCCTCTCCGAATTCAGCGTGGCGCAAGCTTAGGACGTCATAGACATGTGACACCTCTGTGACTTCACTGTCCACCTCAATGTGCGGACTCGGTAGGTTTTCTCTGGGCTCGTCTTTGCCTGAATCTTTACGGCAGGCTTTCTGTGGACTGAATCACACCAGGGTCTCGCACACAAGCCCTTCGCGAAGGCTCAGGCAGGTGTACCTCAACGAACTGCTACTGACTTCCTCAAGGTCCACTCTAATTTCATAGTTATTCTTGCTTCCTCTTGGGAGACAGTATTTCTGGCTTGAAATTATCCATTTACTTGCTAACGACGCATCAGACACGTCAGGGCACCATCTTCGCATTCTTCATGCCATCGGCCACTGCTACACTTCAACCCCAGCTTCGACTTTGCACCTCTGCTGCGGCCACTTGGCTGCAGAGATGAGCACAGATGAGGCCGACTTGCTTTCGGCTCGGCAAGTGTTAGCGAGATGCAAGGACAAGGGCCAGGATGCACGTGGTGACACCTCCCACTGGCTCGCGCTGGGTCGACAGCACGAAACACATCGAGTCTGTAGCGCTCTCAGGAGCGCCCAATGCGCTGGTTTGACGCTGGCAGGACTCAGGTGCTGAGTGTGGGATGGCCGAGTCAGCACACACCCGAAATGTGTCATTCCGCAGCGCTTGGGAAGCATTTGCGGGCGCGCCCGAACACGCAAGACATAGCCGATCCCAGGCCGCGGACGCATCGAGTGCAGGAGTGGTTGGGAGTCTTGCTGGTGAGTCCACTCCACGCCGCTTTACACCTGCAATTGTGATGTCCAGAACTCAGGGCCCAAGCTGAAGACCGAGCGCAAGAGGCGGCCTGTTCAGACAGAGTATGTCGTGGTCAGCAGCGCCCGAGCACGCCAGACGTCTGCGCGGAGTTGCGCCTGCAGGCCGTGCTCGTGCTCGGTTCGAGTCAGTGGCACAGGTGATATTGAATCCGAGTCGGCAGTGCTGGCAGGCCGCAATGCGTCGCTTGTGGGAGGGCCTGAGCGGGCAAGATGTTGGGTGAGTTCAGCCCACACCCCTCTGTAGCGAATCTGACGTCAATCGAGAGCGGCGGTGTCTGACCGGCGCTGCACTGTACCGAGGGCGGTGGCGCTCAGGGCCACGCCTGTGTGTAGTTGCGCGGTTTCGGTTTCGGGTCAGCGGTACTCATGGGTCATGTCAGTGGCGCACAAGTCGGAAGCACTCGTGGGACGCAAGCCGGCGAGTCGGAAGCGCTCGGGGACGCATTGAGTCGGCATCGCAGTTGTGCACTGGTCAGATGTACTCTCAGGAGTGTTTGAGTTGGCAGAAGTCAGCAGCATAGCACGCGCGCTCACGGGAGAGTTAGACCATGCAAGGCAGTGGACTACTTATGTGCCATGTCCTGCATCGCAAAGATGTCGCCCAGCGCCGCAGGCATTCCAGTGTCCGCATGGCGCCATCTTTGCTTTGCATGCATGAGAGCGTTGAGGAGGGGCTAAGCTCCCAGGCTTGATGTGCTGGTAAGTTACGATGCACTTCCGCGCCCTCAGCTTGCAATGCGGACTGGTTTGGCTTACAGTGAGACAAGCCGGAATCAAATGTCTAATGGATTCATATGTCAAAGAAAAGCAGCTACGAACTATTACGACGATAATTATTGGGGAAAGCGCGATTGGGAAATAGCAAAAAAAGCATAGCAGTGAAGACATCCCAAACATTCTCTAGCGTGACCTCCCCAAGAAGAAGTGAATCAAATACGTTCTGGGCTTGTTCTGCAAACTCTGGGGTCGAAAAGGCAAGCAGTGCATCCCCGCCCATATCCAACTTCATCTGTTTAATCACCTCAACGTCTACCTTCAGAAGGCAGTTGCGGCCGTTCCATTTGTGAGGCAAACTGAAGGCAGTATTGCGCGACATGCCCGAAGGACCAGGTTTGTCAGTCTGCTTGCGTGTTTTGCAGCTGTTTCGAAAGTCGGCATAGTTGTCAAGGCCAGCTTGGAGAACACGTGGCCACAACCATTGGCAAAGCTCACTGCAAGGTCACGTCAGGACTTGAATGCGAACAGGGGATAAAGACCGACAATTGATCAGGGTCGGTGTTATTATATCCGTGAGTCAGTGCGCCTCATTGAACCTGATCACCGCATTGTCGCCGAATTCCAGACGCAAACGCAGCCACTGGCGCTCCACTGCGATATTATGGACACTACGAAGATATACGTGGGGCGGTAGTTCCGTTGCATCCAAGTCCGGGTGGAAAATACTTCTGTGGTACACATTGAAGCAAGCATTGAAGGTGAACGATGGTAAAGCTGACGAACCGAAGAGAATTAACAATTCCAAACAGGATGGTAGTCTCTGAACCGCAATCAGTGGTTGTTTGCAGTGGCACACCTGCGTCGACGATAAAGTAAGCACACCATACACTGAGATATAAAATACTGCACTGACCTCCATACTCCTCGACAAGGCATAGATACAGATAACCAATGATTTCTCCTAATCGGTTGCTCGGCACCACCCACCCTTTCAATATCTTCGACGTGGCGTCATCGACAATGGACCAGATGGGAAAGCCAATCTTGTACAGTTTATCATGGCCATCGCACGACCAGCGCTGATGAATCCGATCGGGTATTTAGGGCTACGAAATATCTTTTTAGCTGTCGGCTCGCGTCCTTGGAATGCACCATCGTCGTGAACATGCATTGTCTCTGAAACAAATGCCCTAGAACAATATATGTCTGACTTGCATCCAGCAAATCAAAGCAAAAGGGGCAGTACGTACCGTGGTAGAATGATGTTATCCTCGAATGCGACTTTTGCCCAAATTGTACGTACACCGGACCGCTTGGAGGGTCCTTGCTCATCTTGCTTACAATCAGCTGCTCTGCTTCGGCCTCCGATAGAGTCTTCATGGTGGCAGTCCCTCCTGTAAGTCCAAGTTTATTGCGACGTCGTTTTATTGTTGATACACTGAATAAAGATCTCAGCACAAATTACTCTATAAAACCAAGCATTACTAGTGTTGATGCTGTAGTCAGCAAGGAGAAGTTCTACTATCTCCTTGTTGCTGGTTTTGAGCTCGCGATGATAACGCCTGAGGGCAGCTTCAAGCTGGCGCTCAAAATCCTCATCTGTGGAAAGCATGTTAACGGCAAGTTGTCGCAATATGGAATCCGCACTAGCAACTCACCATGCTCATGCTGGTTTTTACCCTTGGGATTGCGATTATGGGAGGACATAACACCCGCAGAAAATATGTTTGGCTACTATACAGTAGGAGGCTGGACAATAAACTCAAATAACAACAACACTTGTTCTGAGGCTGCAGTATACGACACTTGAGGTGTTTTCTATGCAAATATCACGTAGTATCTTAGGGTAAAAGTCGTCCAAAGTCTGCCTTGATATCAGGCTCCTAGACCTATTTTTCTTCCTCTGCTGATTTCCCCATCTCCCCACGGCTATCAAGCCACATGCTTTCAATTCGCAGATTTTGGGTCCTGGGCAGATCAGAGCCGCGGTTTTTATAGCCAGTGTCTGCAATGGTACTACCAACCAGGTTTGCCACGGTTTCAATGCCATTAGCACGAATGATCGTTGCACCTAGAGCACTGGCTTGAAATCCTGGCTCTAAGAAGTGCATCAGAGCCAATATACAGGTAGAATAGTAAACAGAGCTACCGTTACCAGTTGACGCCACATCTGACCCAGCGTCATCCGGGTCGAAAATATCAACGAGGGCTGGAAGCTCATTGTCCGAGGCCTCTTCGTCCCGGCAGTTGAAACTAAGGGTATTAGACCGTGAATAGTGTGTGGTTCAAATATGTTACCATGTGGCACACCCCATTTATGGAGTTCGTGAGTATGAGAGGAGGTAGATGTGATGTTGACTTGTGTTTACTACATGCTTCCAGCCACAGACGAAAGCCGGCTACCTCCCTAATTTGATAGAGGCCAGATAGACAGAGAGAGGACTTCACATATACAAATGTGAGGCTCGCCTTCAATCTGGGTCCTCAAATCAACCTGTTACTATGTAGGGAACTTAGAATGTCGGTCAACATTATGTTGTACTAAGAACCACGGCATGAGTTGCTTTTAGACGATCGAAACAGACGTATTTAGCAACTCCAGGTCTCATATATACACCCACATAACCTGCTACTGGGCTCAAGTTTCCGAATACTTGTCTGATGGCTAAAACCATGCAAAATGTAATCTGAGTTATCGGTGGCTAGTACAAATAGAAATACAGAGTAATGAGTAGCTCCTAAAGTTTTGGACACAGTCAAACGCGTAATGGAAATCAAACTACACGTGAAAGGGATGTACCAGTGAAGAACAAGCGAAATGAATGGAGCATCGCCAGGTCACGTGAATTCCGATCAAATATCGATGGGCGTTGAATCCCTGTACGGCAGGCAGACAGACATCGACGTTTACGTATTCTGCGGCTGTATCGAGTCCTGCATGCCTTGGGGATGTTCTCTGCACCATCACCTGTTTTCAACTGTGAGACAAATATAGGAAATAATTATATGTTATGAATAAAATGGTGCACCTTCCCACACATGGGGGGCCGCATTTACGCAAATTCTGAGGGGGAAATATGTTCTATTCTATACTGGATAGCTACTTGAATTTTAACTAGAGCTCAGTGCCCCAATGGCTTATACTATAAAAATGTTGAGAATATTGGATTAGATGCGGACTTGATACTTTCAGTACACAGATTGACGCATATCGATACAGTCAGCACTCAGTCAGCAGAAATGCGTACACTTGTCACAGAGTACCAGGACCCCAGCACACCCACCGATGGCATCATAAATTTCCTTATTTAGACCTTGGCCCTGGAGGGCAACGGTAACGGTTACACCAGGGAAAAGAGACAGAAGTAAATAAACAGCACAGCCCTAGGCCACACAGCCACTAAAGGGGTAAGGAAAAAGTGAACGAAGTATAGGGACAGCCACTAAAGAAGTCAGACACAGCCACTAAGGAGACTATCTTAAAAAATCGGAGACAAGGAAAATAGGGAGACTTTTAGCCCCTTGGAGGAATGAAAGGAACGAGTATTATGTAAACATAAGTACTCGTAATTTTGACGTGTGACTAAAGAAACGTGATGTTATAAGTGACAGAAAGTTTGTGGTTGGCAATGCACTGCTAATTTCAAACTCCGACAGATGCCCATAGAGTGGTAGGACGGTTTTCTACTTCCTACAGCAACTTTTGCAAGAAGTTTGTGTGGGGTGAAATAGTGGCATGAGATAACTAGTTAAAATGATTGTAGCAGATTTTCCATTTACTGTCCAGATGGATACGGGTAATACCACCCCTGCAAAATGCAGATCACGTGAGGTGTCTGCGCCGGTTGTGCCAAGATGGTATGGCTCTGCTAAAAATGTACAGCTGCTTTGGTAGAGCTATTATGCTGTGTAGTATTGTATTTTTGCGCTTTGCAGTGCGCAACCGTTCGAACCCCAGGTATGTGTCTTTTTTTCCGGCCTTATACTCGCGTTCCTGGGTGTTCTCCGGGTTTCAAATCCATCCCATCGTCAAATGATATCATTTCATTATTGCCTGCACCCGGCATGTTGAGCATGCACACCATCTATGCCTTTCCAGCCCTTATGTCACATTTTTCTGGACTTGTGTTTGAACTCAAGCAGAAAAAATGGGGTGTTGATCCCATGCTTGTGCTTCCTTGTCTCATTGATATGCAGAGGAATATCTGCTGTGGTGGTGGCAGAAGGCCAAAGTATGGACAACTCTACGACTTGGATTATGTACTCATATCATAGAAAAAAAGTGACATACTCTGGGGTTCGAACAACAGCACACTGCAAAGCACAAAAATATAAGACTACACAGCATAACAGCTCTACCAAAGCAGCTATACATTTGTAGCAGAGCCATACCACCTTGGCACAACCAGCGCGGACACCCCACGTGATCTGCATTTTGCAGGGGTGGTATTGCCTGTATCGGGCTGGAAA
>JARGXW010000741.1:0-65663 GCA_029204085.1 Mycena sp. CBHHK59/15
TCATATATTGCGCGCGACGTATTCGAAACGACAAAAAAAAACTACGCTTCAACCAGTTTCTGCACGCCCTCGGCCTCGTTGGTACCCTGCAGCTAATAGGCAGAAAAGATACAGTTACCCATAATTTATTCATCCCTTGCTGAAATTTTGGTTGATTGAAGGTGGGGAATTTTTCAGGTTCGAACACGGTTCGAACCTGAACCGAACCTGAACCTGAGTTCAGGTTCGAGGTTCAGCAAATCCCTGAACCTGAACCGAAGTTCAGGTTCGGCGTTCGGAAAAAAACACCCCGAACCTGAACCGAGCCGAACTTTCCCATCACTACATTCCACTGATACTATTCGATCCAAGTCCCCAGTCGTTCGTCCGCTTGGGTTTCAGAGAATCCTGACTCTGGTGTCGAGTGTAATTGGGGTGTATCACTGTTGTCTGTGCGAGGATTCTGTATGAGATCCATTGAAATTCAGGACCGCCCTTCTCCACTATGGCTTTGAACATACAAGTTGCCAGCGATGCTTGATCTATATACAGCCGAGCGCAAAAAAAATGACATCCGATCTCTCATACCACCATATGAAGTGCTCGTTTTCAGGTACCAGCGCTTCTGCCCTGGCCGTCGGTGTGCGTTATGCTCTCCCCGACGGCGAACATCAACAATGCGAATGTAGGCATCCCAAAGAACCACGATCTTCCGTCGTAGCGAAATCCCGCGCGGTAGCGATACGTCTGTGTCATTTGAGCACCGCCAGAAACGGAGTTGATGTGATTCTTACGTGCCACAGATAGTACGACCTTGGTAGGTGTGAACAACGTGGGCACGATGTGTTTAATTAATGTATCATGCGCCCACGCCACCATCTAGGTAGGGACACACTGTCGGGTCAGTGTTCCGGCTTACATTCGCGACATTGTCGCAGTCTTTCATCGATCTCATCTCGCAGAATCTGCAGATTTCAGATGGACCCAGACCGATGAAGACTTTTCCCAAAATTGTCGCGGGGTTGAAATTTGCGTCGGACCGGACCATAATTACTTTATATACGCGAACGCCCACTGCAGGCTGTGAGCGCGGTAATCAAACTCAGGGAGTAAGTCTACGCCACAGACACACCTGGGCTTGTCATTCCGAGGACGGGGGTTGTTAGATTCCGCGTTGCTCGGTGGCGGCAAGTTCAGGGCGGCGATAAGCGTGAACGATGCGATACTGGTGTCTTACACCTTCAACCTGGTATGCGACACGATCTCCGGATAATGACATGGTGTCCGACTTGGCCTTGATTTTATAAAGTGTGTGTTATCCTTTTTCTGTTCCCTATTGACCGCTTTAAAGTCAGAACGGGAGGGAGTATCTTATTGTGCCCGGCTTCTCTGAGCTTGTGAGTGTTTGAAACACGAAGTAGATGGCTCAGCCGCACTGCACGGATATTGTTGATCCAACCTCAAGCCTATACGATCTAACTACTATTTTTGGGATCGGTCTTTTAGCAGTAGTCTGGATGTTTCCGCGTCTTTCAGCTATCCAAAGTCAGATGCACAGCAACCGTTCTGACTGTTCCAGTTTCAGAAGCCCTCGCATCCCGAATTCAGCCCGACTAATGTGAGCTCCGAGCCGCGATCGCGCTTTCCATCTGGTGCGCAGCGAGCACGCACTGGCTACCTTCCCCTTTTGAGGCCGCCACATTCTTTCTCCAACCTCCCTAGCTCCACCTTGGCCCCGTCCGCCAGGGAATTTGAAATTTTTAGTGTCCCTGGATAATCATCTTCGTGCCTTTTATCGTGCGGAGCAATTTTCTCTTCTTTCGCCGCGCACTCTGACACTTACCCAAACAGATTTGGAACCCCGTGTCAAAATATCTCTTATTGCGGTGGGATACTATTCTTTTTATTTCAAAATTCAAGGAAGAGCCGCCAAGAGCACGAAATTACTGTTCAAGGAATTGGGTGCCATTGATTGTCTGCATTTTGCGCGCGGAACTATTGAGTATCAAATATTCATCTGAGGAGCATATCTTTGGGTTGGTTTTGTCGTTCATTGTAAATTTATCTTCAGTTTTGGCCAGGCATCTCCTAGGGTCCAAGTTCCCGGATGCCAAGCTCAGAAACGAACGATGTACTGTTCCCTTGCGTTTATAACGGACCATGCCCTCGTCCGCGAGATACCCAGTGCTCTGTCTGAACCTCAGAGAATCAAAATTTCCAAAAAGGTCTCGGTTCGATTTGCATTCTTCGTATGCTGTCCGTGGTCCCTCAGTGTTATTTTCTCACAGTGTGCGATTTCCAATTTATGCCGATACCTCTCACCGTTTCCGCAATTTCTGTCCCTGTGTCTTCCTACCAATTCGTTTTCCTCATCATTCAACCACCATCCTCGAAGCCCACAACTTTACGGGTTACGTGCTTGATCCGCAGAAGGTGGTCAACACCGGCTGCCCCAAAACCGTTATCAGCCACTCCCTGGAGGTATCTTTCGGGGCTCGACGTACCCCTGCCAGTGAAACAGTTCTCATACTATTCAAATCTCACGACGGCGTTGACATTCGGTTGCCATTATTCAGGGATTTACTCGCAGATAAGCTGGTTGAAGGGGCGGATGCGATCCGTAGTCTCAAAGATTGGTCGGAAGACATCGTAGTCGACGCCCGGAGTGGCAGGAAAGCCACCAAGAAGAAGACTTGGGATGGGGAGGCCGAAAAACTCGTATTTTAGGCAATATAGGGCAAATGGTTGATAAACACGTTTATAAATGGCCTGTTTATAAACGAAAATTTAAAAACTGTTTATAACCCTCCAGGAATTATAAACAAGACCCTAGCACAGATCGACGTCTCAGCATCCCTTGCTCTCCCCAATCAGATGGTCTGGCGCCGCCGCTCCAAGTGAGTTCTTCGTCATCTTCACTTCCTCTTAAGATAGGCGCAAGTCACTCCCTACGAGGATCACGTGCGTGTTCCATGTCACACGTAACGCGGCAAAAATCTCGAAGTCAGAAAAACCACATGTATTTTGCCGCCGGAGGGCACCGATGGCTACAAGTGAGATGAATATAGACTACGTATCATAATTCTAGGTTGTTTTACGGAAGAACTTGTCAAATAGAGCCATAATATTCTTGGGAAGGACACAGTGTCCGCGATATCTCTTGCTGGCCCAAGCCGCCTGAATTCCATTGAGACCTTTACGATAGGCATCCATGAAGCGGTCTGAGCGAGTCGAAAATCTGTTCATTATGAGCTTCCAGATTTTGCAATAGGGTGTTTCATACATCCCAACTTGGGGCCCAACTCGAGCCCCAACTCGAGATCCAACTCGGAGATCAAGTTGGGGCAGAAACCAAGTTGGGGTCCGAGTTTGATGTCAAATCGTGGAGCATGTGAACAGTGGACTTGAACAAGCAGAATATAGGTACAGCTCAGGCTCTGTGTATTTGTGTGATCTATGATTGAATAAGCTGAGAAACTGACCATTATCATTCTATTGAGTGTCCTGGAGGAGTCCCACGGCTCGGATTTACTCTTGTACTCCCTGTACAGCACCGCGAGACAACTCGATCACAACGATTCCGGGCACGTGACCGCGCTTGTGATCACATTGGGACATGTCGCGTCGCCGGACGGGGATGCACAGAGTTGATCTGAGGCGTGTAATCTCTCGAAAACACTTCAAAGTCAGAATATTGACAATTGGTTCACTCGCTGGAGGATAGATCACACAAATACACAGAGCCTGAGCTGTACCTATATTCTGCTTGTTCAAGTCCACTGTTCACACGCTCCGGGTGCCATGCCTCAATTACGAGGACGGTGTGCCCTCCGCAATACAAATAATTGTTTTTAGAGCCATACAACATCCCACACAACCTTCAAATCACGACACAAGAGATGATCTCCGCAAAACATGCAAAATAATATATTATAATTACTACCGGCGGTATGGAAAGATTCTGAGGACGTCATGCCCTGCGGAATTGTCGTGTGATTCTGCTCATATAATTTCAGAAACGTACGCGGAGAATTGAGGTCAGAACAGCTGTTCTGGCTGAAATGATCAAAACAGCTCAAAAGGAAAAAAATCGGCCGCGCCCTAAGTTCCGCAAAGAGCTGTAATAAAGATGTACAGGCGCGACCCTACCCATGTTTACAGTAACAACTATAAGAGTTTAATTATGTCAACGGGGAGAGCGACCTGGACGAGTTGCTTGATGCTTTGACTAAGAAGGTCAACGCGAAAGGGAAGGAGGAGTCATTGGTGCATGCTGCTGGCGAGGTTTGGCAGTTCATCATCCTAGTGTCGCTCTTCTCAAACCATTTTAGGCAACCGTAGCGGCTGTGGGTATCATGAGCGAGGATACACGGCTGTACGCCGCGCGCCCGATCCTCATCTCAGGAGCCCTCACATACTTCGTCACATCGTCGGATGTGGATGCTCGTCACTTCGTGCGCAAGTGCGTCGGCTTGCGAAGCAAGCTCGTCGCATGCCGAATTGGGTGACGGAAGAGCAACTTCGTCGGATGGTCGGTTAGAGGTCGGCGCCATTGTTGTGTCCTGCCGATTGACGTACTCACGGCGGACTCCTGATGTGGCTGCGATCGGAGTCAATTGTGCTGTGCATACACGAGTATTTAATTTACAAATCTACTGACTGCGCTAGCCTAGGTAATCAAGGTATCGCTGATACCCCTTTAAAAACCCTTTTCTCTCAACATCGCGGCCAGAGCCTCCAACTCCTCCTGGGGTAGTCATCGGGCTTGAGGGCCCGAATGTTGAATTTCGTCTTTCGGGGCTCAGGGCAGTCCCGTTCATGTGGCCGTCCTTGCCACAATTGTAGCACAGGAAGGGAGTGCCTTTCGCCTTGTTCCTGTCCACGTCCATGGGGCGGTCTCACCGGCCCCAATCTTCTTTGCCAGATTTGGCGCTGTCCCTGATATCCCCGGGGTAGGGTCGTCTGTGCTGCTGGTGCAGCAGTGTTCTTCTGGTCTGGTACCCAGAACATCTTGGCCTGTTGGGCCTTCCGGACCGCCTGTCGCTCCATGTTCCGGTTGACTATCATCAGCCTTCTCTTCAGCTCCCAGTAGGTGTTGGGAGCTTCCATCAGCCCGACGTTAAGCTGACTCCTCACCTCGTCCGAGACGAGGTTCACCAGGGTCTCCACCCTGAAGGTGTCATGAGCCCCCGTTCTGTCCGACAGGTCATATCCTGCCTCTTCCGCATTCAGCTCGAAGGCTTGAATGAAATCTACCAGGGTGGTCTTGCCCTGGCGGGTGGTGGTAAGGTGCATGTGTGCCATCTGGGTGCCATTTCTGTCGGCAAACGTCTCTGCTAAATCTTCCAGGAATTCTGGGAAGTTGCAGTTCTCCTCGAAGGCTTTCTCCCTTCGAGCTTTCTTCTTCCAGTTCCGCGCCCAGTTGGACGCCGGACACCTGGCTCCGTCTTCTCGGCCCAATAAGGACACCGTGAAGGCAATCTTCTTCTTCTCGGTATTGAACTCCGAGGCGTAGGCCCAGACCTAGTTGTCTAGGGCGTCGCACCAAGTTTCAAACTTGGATTTTTCGTTCCCGTCGAACATCGGCGGCAACGTTTCCCGTAGCGTGTAGCAACATCTGTTCAAGTGAACCGCACACGATGGGCGCTGCAATTGTTTAACGTCGGTGTTGACGACGTGAGTGGTGGTAAAGGAAATGGGTCTTCAGGTAAGAGGCTGCCGCAATGGCAGAAAGGGTAAGAGGTAGAGTGGGGAGAAAGGGAAAGGAGGTCGGAAGTGGCATGAGGGGTAACCTTTTATTATGTCACAATCAAGACCTTACAGCTCTTTGCGGAACTTAGGGCGCGGCCGATTTTTTTTTTTCCTTTTTGAGCTGTTTTTGATCATTTCAGCCAGAACAGCTATTCTGACCTCAATTCTCAGCGTACGTTTCTGAAAACTATATGAGCAGAATCACACGACAATTCCGCAGGGCATGACGTCCTCAGAATCTTTCCATACCGCCGGTAGTAATTATAATATATTATTTTGCATGTTTTGCGGAGATCATCTCTTGTGTCGTGATTTGAAGGTTGTGTGGGATGTTGTATAGCTCTAAAAACACTTATTTGGATGTTGGAGGGCACATTGTCCTTGTAATTGAGGTATGGCACCCGGAGCGCGTGAACAGTGGACCACGCTCCGGGTGCCATGCCTCAATTACGAGGACGGTGTGCCCTCCGCCATCTAAATAATTGTTTTTAGAGCTATACAACATCCCACACAACCTTCAAATCACGACACAAGAGATGATCTCCGCAAAACATGCAAAATAATATATTATAATTACTACCGGCGGTATGGAAAGATTCTGAGGACGTCATGCCCTGCGGAATTGTCGTGTGATTCTGCTCATATAGTTTTCAGAAACGTACGCTGAGAATTGAGGTCAGAACAGCTGTTCTGGCTGAAATGATCAAAAACAGCTCAAAAAGGAAAAAAAAAATCGGCCGCGCCCTAAGTTCCGCAAAGAGCTGTAAGCGTCCACTCTCGGTAAGATGAGAGGGATTGGGTGGTGCTCATGATAGATCTCGAAAAATGATGGAATAAAAGGTTAACTACAACAGTGTAATAGCTACTCTACTTATACTGTCTAGGGAACCGTGTGAACTAATCTATATATACTACAACTACCCTTAACCACATGTTCACAGTGTCCTTGCTTCATCCTCATGTCCTGACGTCATCTCTGACATCATCATGACGTCATCCTTTGGGTCGGGCCGGTCTTAGTCATAGCCCCTTCGAGGACAGAAAACAGGAGCACGGTGTCACCCTGAAAATAATTGGCTTCTGGGTCGACACTGCTCTCGGGAGTATTTCACTCTCCCCTGAATCTGTCACCAATATCATTGCAAAAGTCACCACCTTCCTTACAGCCCCGGGTCGTCAGCGTCCGTTACGGGATTGGCAGAAGCTCGGCGGCCTCCTCAATTGGATGCTTAACGTGCTCCCATGGGCGCGGCCTGCCCTCACCGAGCTGTACCGCAAAATGACTTGACCTGGTTGTCGTCGGTGATACACAATTCTATTGGTGTCCGCTTCGTCGACGCGACCACTTGGCACGACAGTGAAGCCGATATGATAATGTGGACAGATGCGAGTCTCCGCACAGGGCTGAGTCTTTTTTTTCGTGTTGGATCCGGCTTATTTTATTGTTCTCAGGCAAGAAAAGAGGTTCATACAATGTTGGTGGCCCCTCCAAGCGAAGCATTCAAGAAAAGTCGAAGAAACTCCGAGACGACTTCAATAATGGAGTTCTCAACATTTCTGTGACTGAACTTGACCGCCAAATCAAAGCCCTAAAAGCGCAGGGATCCGGATCACAGTCTGCTGGGAAGCAACAAGATCTAGCCAGCATGTTCTCCAAGTCCGCGGCCAAGTGCCCTCGCACCGTTTCCATCTCTTCTGATGGCATCGAGATCATTTCCCCGCCTGTCGATCCCCAATTCCCGCCGTCTAAACGAGCTAAAACCCATGATCCTTCACCTGAGACATCAGCATCTGTCCCTTCCTCATCTGCACTCGACCCTGCTCACGGAGAAGCGGAATTCACGGCTGAGTCCGAGCTTCTGGAAGATCTGGAGGTTCCGCCCGAGCAGCTCGAGAAGGACGCCAGATCGCGCGAAGGAGATGCGGCTGTTGACTCAATTGTCGCTGCCGACGATATTAGCTTATCTCACCGAGCTCCAAGCATTCGAGCATCTCAGGGCGGTCTATTTGGAGCCCCAGATGCTGGAGGTCCTGGAACTCAATGACGGGGAGGTTGAGCACGTGGTTATTAAGCACGACGAGAGCACTTTGCATTCCAACGCTTTTGATTGGTGGCTATGTTGTTTACCTTTGTTAAACGCCAGCCGCCGTGGAGGGGTTGGCAAAATTAAGGTTTAAGTGATGGATTGATGGGCGATCACATATGACAAGAAATGCATTACTACACATATTCCGCTGTAAAATACCGCACTGAGAATCCACCAACCCCGTAACGTGCGGCTGGGACAGTGCTACAGTGAGTTTCAAGCTCTGATTCCTCGTGTAAATAATCTGTGGAGATCCCTAAATCTCTCTCTCTTTTTCTCTTTTTTTTCTCTTTTCAAAACTTGAAAAAACTTGAAAAAACTCATCTCTCCACAGACATGGGACATGGGCCGAGTTTTATGCATGCAATCCCCATTTACTAGTTTGCGGCACTCTATCTTAGTTTCCTTATCGCTCAAGAAAACTATGCTGTCGATCCGAAACTGCCCCCGATGGCTTTGGAAACTTGGTTATCGTCGAAAAAAACATACTAAGGGGGTATATTGGGACGGGCATGAGCGGAAGGATGTGAAGAAGTGGCGCAAGGAATATCTTGCGGAGCTGGAGGATATCGAGCCATTCATTCCAAAATACACCGAACCGGATATGGCGGAAATCCTCTTGGAACTTAGTGACAGCGAGCAAGAGCACGTGGTCATCGTCCACGATGAGGCGACCATTCAATCCAACGACTACCAAAACAACCACTATTGGCTCAAGCCTGGCGAGCAAGTCCTGAAGAAGAAGGGTCGTGGTCGATTGATCATGATCTCCGCTTTTTTATGCGAGCGCTACGGTCTGCTCGATCTTACGGATGAAATGGTCGCTGAAATGAAAAACTTGTGGGTGAACTTCGTTTAGCATTCACGAAATCAACAACCGTGATTCATCCGGATAACAAACCGGGCGGCAACACCTACTGTCCAAGTCTCGTAAACCACATCTGGAGGGTGCGGTCCTGGGTGCCTCCGCCGATGAAGAGTTGGGGATGTTTGGCGACGATGGCAATGACAGTGATGAGGAAGATGAGCAGCCGGTAGATTGCTGTATGCGGCGGTTACTTTCACATCAACCGGATTTTGAGCGCGAGAAATCTCAACTCGAACTAGTGTGTGCTCTCATTGTTTTATTCGCTCACTTGACACGACGTGCAGTTGATCGAGGCTGCGCCCGGCATGGTGTGCCATTTCCTTCCAAAATTTCACCCAGAGATGAACCTGATTGAATATTTCTGGGCCTGGATCAAGCGGTACTTCTGTGAACGGTCGAACGGTCAATGGCAGAAAGCCAAAGATCTTGTCACAGAGGCTCTCCACGTGTGCCCGCTTTCCACCATTCGTCGTTTCTTCCGGCGCACAATGCGAGTGTCTACCGGCTTGGAGCAACAGGACCGGTGGCTGAGTTTGCGGTGAAAAAGTACTGTTCTCACCGTGGAGTTCAGAAGCGTGAGTTGGAAGTTGTAATGGAGCTTCCCACGATCAAGGACCCAAACTGCCGCCCAAGTTACGAGTCTGTCGTAACCTTTCCAAGGGTGACCGAAACTCGGATATGGGCTCGGTTAACAGTTTCATCTCGAAAGATGATTTCCCAACACGCCGCAAAGCGGCCCGTCAATTCCATCGACAAAAACCTCAGATTAGATTAATCTGTTGACTTTCAGACAGGACAGAAAACGACTTGAATTCAAGTCGGATGGTCCCGTAATATTATTCAGAAGCACGCAAGACATTAAAAGATGACTTGCCTTATGTTGGAGTTCAGTCATCCTTTCAAAGGGAACACGCACCGAAGAAAGGCCATAGATGGCCACAACAGTTCCTAAGTAATTGGATACCGTAAATAATCATGAACTCGCAGTTTCGTTCAGCCGGATAAGCTAGGATTGGATAGGTGACTTCAAAGAAGAATAAAATTCAGGGGGAAATTGGATCGATAATTCAGATCGGCTAATAAATGTCGAGATTGAACTCAGTTGAAGGCCGGAAGAAGAACCTGAGAAAGCAGGAAGAAAACAAGCAGCAAAGAATTGGACTGAGAGTCGAGCAAAGACTTGTAGATATTCCCAACCATACATTCGAGTACCTGTTGAAATTCAGTTATCATTACAAAGCAAACACGCACCGAAGAGAAAGCCCCAACAGTAGAACGTCTAAAATAAGTACTGTACAAAGTATGAGATGTCGGGATTGAAATGCTCCCTGTGGGAACTAAATTTAGTCAAGCAAATGAGGGTATGCAATCGAGATGGCATTCTGGTGAGAATATAGTGTGTGGACGGCCAGAATTGTTTTGAGAGTTTTGCTTGTTATCTCGAAACAGGAGAAAAGATATTGAATAGATGCAATGCGCAGCACGTCATCGGCGACATTGAGAGGGAAATGGGTAGCAGCAAATATGATTCAAGTGCCATCAGCACGATTATTGGCACTGCAGGATGTTAGGATGAAATACACAAGTACTAGGAATATGCATACTGCAAAAAAAAAGAAAAAAGTTCTCCTACAAACAGTTCCGTCGGCGCGATTATGGTGGCGGACGGAACTTCATGACAAGCCGGAGTTCCCACCGAATTGCTTCTAGATTGCAGATTCAGCATCAGAATGATCTACTTTAGTGGTGAAATTTTCGTTTCAGAGGAAACGGAGGTGGGCTGAGCGTGGGGGAAAAAACGCGAAATCTTCGGCCAGAAAACGAAAAAAATTAGAGTCGAAACAGGGATGTTCGTACACTATAGAGTTCCCAACTTCGACTTTTTCTTCCACTCTGAAATCACCACATCCAATTCGCGCCGCTGAACCCCACGGTGCGAGCGGTACTTCTTCACAGGCCCCGTGAAGCTCCAGCCAAGGGTTGTCCGGGTAAAACTTTCAATTTTGGCCTCAAAAAGCTTATGTTTTGCGCAGTTTCTGGCCTGAAAAAGCTTATATCGGACAAGGGTCTTGGAGTGCCGAGATGCCGATGCTTACATCCACACAATTGTACCAAATTTTCGGCACCTCCCGGAGCCTTCCGCCATCCAAAATCTCAAAAAGTCGCCTCAAAAAGCTTAATTCCGGACAAGGGTTCGCGGATTTTGGCCTCGAAAAGCTTATATCCGGACAAGGAAATTCCCAAATTTCGCTCTCAAACAGCTTATTTTCCGGACAACCCTTGGCTGGAGCTTCACGGGGCCTTTCTTCACTGCAAACTCGGCCACTGGTCCCGTCGCGCCGAGGCGGCGCAGTGCAGCACAGCCACCGGACCGGTGATCCGCAATCAAAAACGCGAAATCACCCCGAGAAAAACATGAAATGTACTTTCTCAAGTTCTACTCCGACAGGATGATAGGGGGGTCTATTGCGGCCCTAATTCCACGTTTGCGGAATACTGGGTTGAAACCTTAAGGAGTAGTTACATCTACCAAATCGGGACTGAAACTTGTCACGAAGTTCCGTCCGCCACCATAGACGTGCCTCCGAGAGAGTTGGTGCGACAGTGCGATGCGAGTGCATATATCGACCAAATTTGACCATAATATGAGGGGATTCGGAAAGAGATAATTAAAATAAGGAATAGAGAATAATGACCCATGCCGCAAAATAACTGGCAGCTCGATACACACTGCCACAGAGCAGGCTCGATACACGCTGCGATAGCGCAGCTCGATACACACTGCCATGGGGCAGCTCGATACACACTGCCATAGGGCATCTCGATGAAACCGTAGGCACGATACGATTGGTGCCTCCAGCCCTGTCAGCACCATAAGATTGGTGCCTCCAGTAATCCCTCACTGCACATCCATCTTGTGTGCACCACCAGCAGGGATTTGATAATGATAGATTCGATCCCTCCATGTGCATGCCGGCGGACCGTCAGCAGGTGATTTTTTGGGTTGGCAGTAGGTGAAGTTAAAAAGGAACACAACTCGCCTGGGAATTTGAAGGAGTGTCCAGTCTCCCGAAGATCGAGAAAATTGTATCTTGAATCAGTTGCGCGAACCCGGACAATTTCTTCATCACGAATAACGAAACAATCGGACTGTGATACCATGAATAATGACACTCAACCAAAAATCGAAATACACACCGAGGGATAGTGGACGACATTATAGACTTCAGCGTACTCTTCTTTATTGAATATCACCCATCGCATCGGGATTACGAATTTGCCGTTTTGTAATTGGGCTAGCTCCTTGATGTAAAAGTGCTTGTGTGCAGATTTGCTCCAATCCGCCCACATTGGTGAGAGATCATCGAGATCTACTTCCTTGGTCCATTTGTCTGCGTGGTTCAACTCCGAGATACGGTCTGTAATCTCTGGGTAGACCTGAATAAATTCCCGAACCAGAGGATTTGCCCAGTCCTTCATTCGTGTCAGACGCAGGAGTAAAAAATCGAAAGAGGCTCTCACCAATGCAAGTAACTCGGCTGGATGGTTCATGTAAAATTCATTACCCATGGCAGATATGTGCCGAATGGTTTGAATTTTGACATCTTTGGTTAGTTCTGCCTGCTTTTTTCTCAACGCAGAAAAGGTCGGGACATCAGGTGTCCTGCACTCGCGCATCACCCATATGATGGTTTTGAGTTGGTCATCGGAAAGTCTCAAACGCGGTAAATTGTCCAATAAATCAAGCATAAACATCTGCACAGCAAGATTAGCAGATTCGGTGACAAGCAGCTAGAAATGCTTGCCGCTTTAGATCCGTGGGGACGCCAGCCGCTTTCATCATGATTGTAATCGGCTTCAGATTCGTCGTCCGAGTCTTCTAAACCTGTCAGACGTCAACAAGGAGCAAACAACATTACATTGAGCTTTACCCATGTCCGCCATGGCCGCCACAGCATCAGAGATGGTCAAGTCCTCCCGGTCCATCTTTCCGAACACAGTATGGTCGTAATAGTCAAGGTTCCGTATTCCTTCAAGCAGTTCTCGGCGCTCTGAATCTCTGGTCTCCTCGGTGCCAGCGGAAAAGAAGATTTCATTTCGGTCAGCATCGAAGAACTGATTTCCATCCATTAAGATGTCGCCCAATGTGTTCGGCCTGAACTGGGTTCCATCAATAGCATCCTCGCTGTCCGAATCAAGCAGAATGTCCGATAACTTGAAGCGTGCTCGCTGCGCCGGAGCAGGAGCAGCAGCGGGAGTTCCTGGAATCAAAGTGGATCCACCAGCAGTTGCCAGTACTTGGTTAGCAGCTACAGCCTCCAGATGTTTCGGTCTTTTCAGGTGGACTCTTCTGCTGGTTATGAGAATAACTGTGTCTTGGGTATCGGAAGCCGCAGAGCAAGCGATGCATTTGACGCGCTGGGGATCCGAGTCCACATCCTCGAAGTCTATGGACAAGCAAGATAAGCCATTGACCCACAAAAATAAGACGAGTAACCACCAGCAGCATATTGTTTTGTACGGTCAACAGGCATCCAGTTAACGCCAGAGTCGGCTTGAAGAAGCGATGCAGCCGCCGGCCACAAAACGGAGATATCTCATGTGTAACGGTGACATGGACTTCGAAAATTTTCACTTGCCCCGCTCCCCACTCTTTTGTCTTCCCCCACAATCTCGCCAGAACCTTCACCCTTTTCTGTCCCTCCTTTCCCCTCCCTCTTTTGACCCGACCTTCCTTCTTCCAATCACTTCCCATGTCTCGCCCCTGCCGCGGCCTTGATGCCATCTTCGATACTCCCAGCTCCCCTCTCGCACCTCCCTCAGCCGAAAACGCAAATGGCAGCACCACCCCAGCCGGGTCTCCACCCTCTCGGCGTATTTCTTCAGCCCCCGTGACCCCGACCAACCGCTCCCACTCACGCGAAGCCTCTTCATCACCGTACGCTGCTGCACGCAACAACCGTCGTAACCGCCTCACTTCCAGCCGGACGACCGAGGACTTCACCCAAGTTGGTGTCCTCGCAGCTAGGAAGCTCAAGCTCAAGCCCGAGAGCCTCCTGGCGTTTGAAGACTTTGCCAAGGTATCTTTTCATTCTGTGTCTTCGTCGCATCGCTAACCGTGTTTGACAGGCAGCAACGTCCGCTTCCAAAGTCAGCATGTTCGCTCAGATGCTCAAGGTCACGGAGATGCAGGCACTGCTCAGTCCCGCAGCTGCGGCGTTCACCATCCCAAAAAACTTGATGTATGTCCTCCTCCATCTCCAGCACATCCATAACTGACGCATCGCGAAGAATAAAATAGATGTACACAGCATTCGGACCCTGCTGTCCCCCACCCTCTGCCACTACGTCAAGAAGGCCGGCGGGGACACTCCGAGCGGCATCATGAAGGTTTTATTTTATTTACATTGTTGCCAGCTGTTCACCGCTAACAATTTTCAGTCGTTGATCCAGGAACACGCGACGACCTGGGGCCTCACTGCCAACAACGTGGATGACAAGAACCAGTGGGGTGTCGTCACCACTCGAGTTCGTACCCGTCTCACTGATCGGCGGTACGAAATTAAAAAAGTGGTGAGTCTTTTATTCATCATGGTTTGATTATGTCACTCAGACTGCTGTTACAGCTCTGCGACGTCATGTGGGTCTCCGTCAAAGGAGAGGATGGCGAAGTCATGTATACTGTGCAGAGCTGTACAAAGCTGTATACTGTGCAGAGCTGTGCAATGCTGTAGGACTGTGCATTGCTGTGATGCATTGCTGTAGCACTGCCTAAAGCTGTAGAGACTAGTAGTATATATACCTGCCTGTAGTAGTGTAGTTCCCCAGTCTTGAGCTGGTCATATCTCCACTAGCAATACAGTGCTCATTCTCCTCCTCTATTCCTCACTCATCCTCAAAGCAAGTGTTCAGCCTTGGGCCTTCTGCACTTCCATAGTGTGTTGGCTAGTGTGCCTGATATGCTCCCCATGAGCGCCTGCATCTGTTTGTATGGTAGGGGACGCGACTTCATGTCAAGTCGCAATTTTGCAAATTTTGGGCCGAAAGTAGGCGCAAACGACAGGAAAATAACATGTTTCTATTCAAATTTCACGTTTCGGACTTTGGGTATATAGTCACGTGACCAACCCGCCAAATCTCGGCAGGTGCAAAATTTTTCAAGTATGTGTTTTGCCGTTTACTGCTGTTTGCGGTACTTAGGGCGCGGCTCGTTTTTATTTTTTTGATGCTTTCGATGAGAACAGCGATTCAGAGCTCAATTCTGGACCGTTTGCCTTGCAAATATGCTCATTCTCTCCACAATGAAAATGCGGAGGGCATCACCGCTTTCAATTCTCTTGATGCAATCACAATTGCCTTATTAGGCAAATATCGATCTTTTTGCACAGAATAATGGGCATGATAGCTATAGGCGTCCAACTGATCTGGAAATTTGAGAGGATGGTCTTGGTCGTATTACGGAGGGCTAGAAATGCCGGTATTTTTAATGTGTGCTTTATTTTGCCAGTATTCTGCATTCTCATGGTAATGGATATTTGAGTACCTTTTATATAGGAAAGACATATGATATGAAAAATCACAGCATTTCCAGCCCTCAGTAATACAACCAAGACCATCCTCTCAAATTTCCAGATCAGTTGGACACCTATAGCTATCATGCCCATTATTCTGTGCAAAAAGATCGATATTTGCCTAATAAGGCAATTGTGATTGCATCAAGAGAATTGAAAGCGGTGATGCCCTCCGCATTTTCATTGCGGAGAGAATGAGCATATTTGCAAGGCAAACGGTCCAGAATTGAGCTCTGAATCGCTGTTCTCATCGAAAAGCATCAAAAAAAATAAAAACGAGCCACGCCCTAAGTACCGCAAACAGCAGTAAAATACGAGAGAAAAAAATGCGGCTGCTCGGCGGGCTCAATATCCCGGGAGGTAACTCCTCGGTGCTCTTTGCACATCTTGGCAGCAAACTCAGCTACAGCTCCTGTTGTGCCGTGGTGATAAATATCAAGACATTGATGTACTCGTCGGAAGAAGCGACAGATAGATATCATGTCAAGTGCTTCCTGGAGAATCCGCTTCCTATGCTCGAACTTGCCGTTGCTTTGCTCGTGGAAATAATTCTTGCACCACCCCCCAAAATACTCAATGGGATTGAGCTCTGGGTGGGAGGAAATGACACTCGTCGCCCACCTCCTTGATAATCTGCAGCCAATCTGCGGCGCAACTGTGGTGGATTGAGCAGGTAGTTCAGCAATCTGTGATCTAATCCACGCACCTTTTCGAGCAGATACGGCTCGTTCTTGAAGTCACAATGAAGCTGTTGAAACATTTGGGGCGTGCCATAGTCCTGTTCGCGAGGTCGAGGGCTGGAAGTGGTGCTTGTTTGGCTTACACGTGACCCACCACGTGACCCAAACCCGCCAAATCGGCTCTCAAAAAATCGATTTACGATTTCAATTTTTTGACCCATACAATGTCTGCTAGCTACCAATAGCTGCTCAAATATGCATTAACAGAGTGTTCGAACAATATCTGACCTCGCTATTAGGGTTGCAAGTTCGATGCATCAAAGTTGTCACGAAGTCACGTCCCCTACCATACCACGGGAATTTTTGCTTGATTAAATCTGTACACATTGTGGGATGCGGGAGCACGATAAACAAAAGAACGCACCCCATATGTTCTCGATGCTGCTGCCACTCTCAATCTCCGATTCACGGTTCTCGTCGACCAAACCCTGCTCGGTGGCTCCAAGCTTCTCGCGGTGACGATTTTGTCCGAACCAGGACCTAGCATGTCGTCGTCGAACCCCTCATTTTTGTCCGAACTGGACCTAGGTTTGAGGCCCAAATTGACGAAATTTTGTCCGAACCCGGACCTGGCCTCCGAAGGGAATCACAGAGGTCCTAATGGTACAGTTATGTCGTTGGTTGTGATCCAGACTCTCATGACAGGGTTCCCAAATTGGGATGTCATGAGAGTATGGTCCGCACACTCCATTGCTATGTGCTCAAGGTTTTCGGGGACGCCACATGTGTGACAAACAGAAAATTCTTCAAGATTATTCATGTGTGTCCAAAAGTCACCTACTCTGAAAATGTTGTGAATCGACTTCCAGAATAATTCACGGTGGGTTCGTCTCAAATTTGTGGAACGTATAGAGTTCCAAATCATTTCGTCTGTTGGAGCGTACTCAGAAATTTCATATATGGAGCATCGGATGCGGTCTAGGTTGATGAAAGTTGCCTTTCTAAAAGGTTCAGAGTGGTTGCCTTTGACAATTTTTGTAAAGATCCGTTGTGAGCCTTTTGAGATTAGAATTCCAGGACAGCTGAACATTAAATCAATTTGGGTATCAACCTCGAGTGGAGGGCATATATCGGTGTCCAAATTTAAGGTGACAGGAAAAGTGTCTGTTGTTTGCTTGAACTGTGTTCGTGCAACCCGCTCGTTCAGCACTGCAAAAACCGCTTTAAAGAGGGGGAAATTAGGGTCTAACATGTTATTTTCAGATTTTGTTCGCTCCTTAATCAGTGTTTTGAGCAAAAAGTCAGATGGGAGCATAGCAGTAATGGGGCATTATTTGGAATTTTCTGGAACAAGGAGAGTGCAGCTCCCAATATTCCTGATTTAAAGTTCATTTTTATCGTTGGGTTGTCAAATGTGATGAGTCTTCCTCGAAGTCATCTGAAACAATTTTGAATCTTGCCATAATTTGAGGGTCATACTGACCAGCCCGCATGACCTTGATATGCACAAAAGCAGTTGTTAAATTTGGGGGTGGTTCAAGTTGGCCTTGTCGTCTTGCAGCAATATCATTCATTGAATCGTCCCCAGCAAAGATGCGGAAGCCATTTTCGGCACTAGACACTCTGAAGTTCGGATCGTAGGTCATTGGTTGATCAATTTCAACTTGTTGCAGATTTGCATCCAATTCCACTGCTGTCAGTTTTATATCATCGCAAAGGTCAGTCATAGGAGCCAGTGGATTCCACTTTGGCATAATACAGTCTATCAATATCTGTGCAGTGTCAATGCATTTGCCTGGGTGTTCTCAACCAAGTTCATTTCGATCTCTATTACAAGGAAGACATCCACAATTTTTCCGTCCAATGCCACTAGGGCTTATAGTGTGTGGCCGCCTAGGCACCGTAGTCTTTCTGTTCGCAATTAGCAATGCATCCCGAAGCGTGCGAACTCCGTGAATATTTCGGAGGCAGGTTGCAGCACCACGAAGGCAGGCATTTCTGTGTCTTATGTAGAACAATACACCGTCTTCTATGCAATAAATCCCCGGTATTGTGGCAATAAGCAGCACAATATAGGAGCTGGTGGTGGTTTGACCAAGATATCCTATCATAGGTTGAAAGTCAGCGGATGTGGCCCCTGGGTCGATAGGATGAATTCGGCCAAAATAGGATACCAATCAACCTATTACAGTCAACCTAATTCGAGGCAATAATCAACCTAAGGTCGGTGAAAATCAACCTAAAGTCTGGTGATATTGCTCCTACTCCAGGTTGAATAGTAGGTTGAATTTCATCCTTTCCCGCCCCCTCAGAGTTTGAAGGCCAGAACAAAAAAAGTCAGATTTGCCCTAGGGTCATTAGAGCAAAGTTGTAGAGCTTCAAAAACACTACAACATTTATATGGGACACCTTTCAATGGCTTAATTAGGTAATCTGAAAAACGCGAAATATTACCAAAAGCAGTGGTTTTCATTTTTTCAGGTGTTCATTCTGACAAATTCCCAAGAGGAGTTCAGGACTGTAATAAAAGCACAGAAAAATCAGGTATTTTTAATGGACTGTCTGTGTCTTCAAATATGGTGGTTCTGCTTTGAGAGGAGCCTGTTGTATTACTATTTTGAAATCCACGTCTCATTTTAAGTCATTAGGGACTTTCAAACCTCAAATTTCGAGCTCATTTCGACTTCATTTCAATCTCATTTCGTTTTCATTTCATCTCCTCCGGGATCCCCGAACCGAAATTCGGCAAGAGCTTCATTTCGGCATCGTACTCCGGGATCAACGGAGCGCGAACATATAGTGATTACGACCGTTTCCAAGGCTTTTTGTCGCTCATCTCATGCCTTCCGTCAAGGACGATCTCAAGGCGCTGTGGAAGTGCCAATAGGCACGCTCGTCGCTCATGCACATCAGGGCATTTGCCGCGTGTTCCCTCTCGGGCGTTAACAGCCACTCTCAATCTCTCTCACTCATACTCTCGCATTATCTACTCATTTCCTCTCCTCCATCATTATTCCTCTTTCTACAGGTCATTACCTCCACCGGACGTGTATCCGAGCGCTCTCACCACGTTGAGCCACGTGCCATCAACCCGCATCAAAATATATCTCACGGTTCGAACCTGACGTTGGAGGCGCATCGAGTGCAGGCCCGGAGCGCAGTGTATTTTCTGTCATACCCATTGAGCCATTCTACCTCTCTACCATACACAAACTGACTCTCGTATCTTATTTCCTCTGGCACAATTCTCAAAAGCTATGTACCACCCAACGGCGACACAAGCATCGAAACCTCGGCCTTCTCGGACAGTGCTGGGGCTTGAGACGTTGGAGACTTGGGACATCTCTCAACAGCACTGTTGCGGGGCAGTGTGCTCGCCCTATTACGTCTTTGCGCTGCTCCCGGTTGGCTCGATGGTCTAGGTGCAAAGTTAGCCTGAGGATCTACGTAAATAGCACCACAAGAAGCCCCTTTATGGATCCCCTGGAGCAAAAGTCGCAAAAGTTGAAAAAAAAAAAATACCACGAGAGATTTTGCGTTTTCGGTCCGGCCCGACCATAGCCGGTGGCTGTGCTCCGCCATCAATTTGGCTCGTCGCCCCGTCCTCAAAAATCGCAGCTCCAGCTGGTGCGTTTCACTTCTTCCGTGACTCAGGATTTACTTGTCTATTCTAAACCTAGGGATTTCTTGCCCAAGTTCCACCCCCAGATGAATCCTATTGAATATTTCAGGGCTTGGGTCAAGCGATGGTTCCAGGAGTGTTCCAATGGAACCTGGCAAAAAGCCAAGGACCTCGTCGATGAGGGGCTTTGCCTCTGTCCCCTCCCAACCATCCGCCGCTTTTATCGATGTGCAGATCGCTACGCAAGCATTTATCGACTGGGTGCGACCGGACCGATTGCCGAGTTTGCCGTCAAGAAATTCTGCTCACACCGCGGAGTGCGTGCAACAGAACTGGCTGAGTCAAGAGCAGAATGGAAGGCCAAGGCAGAGGCGATATCTCGAGGGGTAGTCCCACCGGTCTGGGCCAAGGGAAAGGGCAAGGGCGAGCAGACGGCTCAATAGGTACACTTAATTCGAAAAAAATTGCTCCAGATTTTGCGTTTTTTTCCCACGCTCTATAGCCTCCTGTTTTTTTTAAAACGAAATTTTTACCTACAAACTATACCTACTTTCCTGCCTAATATTGAGTCTCGAAGTGTCCGGGTCAAAATTGCAGCTTGTCATGAAGTTCTGACTGCAATCATACATGGACTTCGCTCTGAGCTCTTTGCGGCAGTCACAAGCCCTAACCCTAGTCCACTGTTCACACGCTCCGGGTGCCATGCCTCAATTACGAGGACGGTGTGCCCTCCGCCATTTAAATAATTGTTTTTAGAGCTATACAACATCCCACACAACCTTCAAATCACGACACAAGAGATGATCTCCGCAAAACATGCAAAATAATATATTATAATTACTACCGGCGGTATGGAAAGATTCTGAGGACGTCATGCCCTGCGGAACTGTCGTGTGATTCTGCTCATATAGTTTTCAGAAACGTACACTGAGAATTGAGATCAGAACAGCTGTTCTGGCTGAAATGATCAAAAACAGCTCAAAAAGGAAAAAAAAAAATCGGCCGCGCCCTAAGTTCCGCAAAGAGCTGTAATACTAGCCGTGAACGTACCAGCCGAGGTGCGATACGGAAATGTGGAGCCAAACAGGATTTCTGGGAGTTTCTTCGTGCTCCGAGTTCGCATTTCCATGGATGCAGCAATGGCCACGAGTTCAACGGACTTGAAATGATATGTCGACATGGAATTCTTTGATGAGTTAGTGGCGGGGAGGACGGCGGGATCGAGCAGTTGGATCAATGACCCGTCAACTTCGCACAGCTTTGAAATCCCGGAAGTGGCGATGAATTTGCCGCTCCATTCCTAGTCCCCTTCCTCCGAGTCGGCCCTGGGCGATTTTTTTGTGGGCACCAGTTCCATAATCTGGACCCTTGCGCGAACATTCGGCTCATTCAGAAGACGTTTTGGGAGTGTTTCCAAGTGCTTCGTGCCGCAAGTAAATCCCGAGATAGACACTACTGCAAGCCAGACAAATCCGTTGGAGCGTACTAGTATGGCGGCAGGATCCTGGACCAAGACCATGGGCTCTCCGGGAATGGCCTCGTTGGCATCGGAGGGTTGCGAGACTGCATCACCGTGCCGACTGAATCCGCGTACGCGTTTCAGGCGATCCCTCGATTCTGCGACTGAGAACCGGCTGGAATAAATGCGAAGTATGGTTGCCTTGTGCTGCTTTTTGGTTGTTGATTCGGGAATAGTAAGATATGCGTCGTGAGCCTTCAACGCTGGGGAATCCAAATCTGCGAGCACTTCCTGTGCCATGTCATCCATATCTGGCAGGAATCGTGTATCACTGTCAGTAGCTGCCAACGCTGTGACAGCAGTCAAGTCAATCGCCTGTCCAATGTTAGATTCGTCCACGTCCTCGTTTCTCTCTCCCGCGACAGGGGGATTAATGAGAACGATATTGTTGTTCCCAAACGGGCAGAAAATGCTATAACCTCCTGTCGTCACCATAGACTCGAACGGTGGTTCCAGGAGCGCAGCACGAAGCTCATCCTCTGCAATCCCTCTGCCGTTCATCCAGGTGGTCCGAACCGAAACATCGTTTACGTGTACATCGCCCAGCCAGGACCGCGGAGTGATGTGATCGATTTTAGCAGAAACGTCGCCCTCGACATCCTGCCAAACCGGTAGTCGAATGCGGCGTGGATCACTCGCCCACTCCGGATGTTCAGCAAGTATGTTGTCGCATTCCACTGCCGCACTAAGCCGATTTCCAAGCTGAGACACGTCGGCATTGCTGTCTGATCCAGTAATCGTACGCACTTGACCAAATGTCTTTTCGAGCGGGTCCGAGCCAGGAAGAATAATCCAGAACTGGCCATCGGGGTCGTCAATCTGGGTTTTTGCAACACAGAAAAAGAGGTTCTTCCCAGCGGTCATGAAGTCGAAGTATGTTTGGGAAGGAACAAAACGACCGGCTTCCTTGGTATACAGTGCCAACATCAAGTGCATGGCGGCGCTAATGTGGACAAGCTGCTCGTGGAGGGACAGCTTGATATTTGTGTACGCCTCGAGGATGTGGCGGTACAGGCAGGCGAAGAATGCGGCGGGTATTCTTGAACGTAGGGGTATCGGTTTCCTTGGCCTCAGGAAGGACGGCAATTGCACTCATGAGATCGTACATGAGTTTGACATTCTGTCGGTCATTGGGATTGAGATGTTTGTCGATATGCTGTGCACTATGCCGGCTATCGCGAAGAAGGTGTTGTTTGATCAGTTCCCGCAGAAAACCACGACATCGATGGTGGAAGCAAGGAGACGGATGAGCGTGTTTCGAAGGCGTTTGAGTATGTGTTTTATGTCGATGTTTCCTGTGAGATCGCCCAAGCCGCAGTGATAATCGAATAGAGGAAGATCTCCGAGTTTCTGGAACAAGGGACCATCGCGGTCAACCTCGCGGTCGAAGGTAAAAAAAATTGTAGCATTGCGTCGCCTGTTGTCACCGTCTGACGACATACAATAGAGACGACCGCCGATATGTTCTGCCTTTGCATTTGCGGCATCGCGTGCAGCCTCGAGCAAGATTCTCTGGTCATTAGTTGATTCGCGTTTGCAGGTGGGAGTTGCTCTGATCTTTTTCTTTTTCTTTTTCTACCCCATTCTCTATTCCGTTTTCCCCCTTTTCATTTAGCGTATGTGTAAGATCCTGTTCCTCTTCACCTCTGTTTTCTCCTCTCCCACTACAGAAATCAGCTGGCAGTAATCTATATCTGAAGGTTTTATTATAGCATCAATGTTGCTGTACTCTACTACTAGATGCAAATATAAGACTACTAAGCAAAAAATGACAGAAAATTTGCCTTTAAATTGATGTGGCAGATGTGTAAATTGTCTCTGCAAAAGGACTTAATTTAGAACATGTCCATTGTCAACCTGACCTTTCTTAAGGCTTTTTGTAACTTAAATTCACTAAGGAAATAATTGAAATGGATCTGTAAATATGCATTCTCTTTATTTTCAGTGGGTGACTTCCTGTAAGATATAAAAATTCCCGTTGAGTTTTTTGAGCCTTTTTCGCCGGGATGCCGAGGAGCCATCAGGACCCCATCGGCCTCAGATCTCGCTTAGACCCTCGAATAGACCTTGCTTTAATGTGATTCTGTACGAGGGTCCCCCCCCCCCAATAGACTTAAGAAACCTCTGAATAAACCGTTTGGGAAGTCAGATGATGGCGGCGACTCAATTCGGTCGTGACATCAGTCGTCGCACTTCGCCGCTCTCTCTCCATCTCAGTGGCCTCTGCCACGTCGCACTCGCTGCGGCTCGACCCGCGGTCCTTCACCTACACCTGCACACCCTTCGGCCATTTCGGTGCCCAATGGCTTGCCAACCGAGCTCCAAACGCGCAACACCCTGAACTGGACTCGGGAATCATCTTCAAGAATGGAGACTTGCCGCTCTCTCCTGGGAATCATGTTAATCGTTATATTCAACCACTCGGATTTGAATCCTCACGGTCCCAGCTGCGAGTGTCCGAAGCCACCGCTGCACACCCATGTAAAATCCTTCATCATCGAGGAGGCCATTACGTTTCTCTCGTTGACCTTGATGGCTCGGTTTAAGACTCGTAGGGATGGGCACGGGTCCGGGTCCGGGTATGAAACAGTCAACCCGGACCCGAACCCGGAAAACCCGGACCCAAACCCGCGGGTCTACGGGTTGTCCACGGGTCGTCGGAATTGATCGGATCATGCCTGCCGAAGCTTGCCGGCACAGTTTAACACCTTCAAAACTGAAATATGGTCACTGATTGAGGTTTTTAAATGCATCGGGTGCTTAACAAAACTTTGGAGTACCTCTCATAGCTGTGAGCCATGTCAAACTGCCTTGAAATGTCCTAAATTGCACAATAAATTCAATGTTCGCAGACCCGTGGTGTACCCGAAGGGTTTCGGGTCTACTAAAATTGGAACCCGTACCCGTACCCGGGCCGACCCGACCCGGAAACCCGGCGGGTTGACCCGTACCCGTGCTCAACACTATTTAAGAGCGCCGTTGCTCTCGAAAAAACGAGCTTGTGCACAGAGAACACGTCGGAATGCAAGACCACGGCCGTGGTTATTAGCAACACGCAAGGCCGCCGCCAATCGTCCCATTCGGGGCATCCAGCGATAAAAATCTACAAGCGCAGCAAACAAGAGAGTGCTGCGATAGTCTTTGGATTTACGAGCTCTCTTGAGGCCATCTGCAGCAAGGAAACCCAGTTCTTCAGGATCAAGCGGAGTCGCGTCCTCTAGAACCTCGATCCATTCGGCAATCTCATCAGCGGTGACAATAGAATCAACGGCAGCGTCCCCTTCCTTCAAACGGGCGCCTTGTTCAAGCATCTCCAGGGACAGCTCAATTTCGTCCTCGAGTTCTGATTCCTCCGCTGAAGATGATTCCTCCTCTTCCTCGTGCAATTGGGCAGCAGATGACAACAAGGCGGTCGGTTCGTCGCCTTTATGACGCTTGGATGGGGCAGCAAGGGAGACCGAAGAGATTTCACTTTCGTCGGAGGAGATGGACATAGCCCTCGCGCGTTTATGAAACATATTGCTGATTGTTGACTGTTTATTCGAGGGTGGCGCGCTATTCTGGTGTTTCAGGGCATCCATCTGGCGGTTAAATTCGTCTTTAGAAATGTGGAGCAAGCCCTTTCGATAGTCCTCCTTGAGTTTTTTGCGCTTCTCCTGTGATGTGCGCTTCGACATCCCTCCAATTTTATATGGGCCCCGCTTTTTGCCTTAAATAAAATAAGTATAACCCTAGGATTATGACCAGAAATGAACCTTTCTGATTGTCCATCGGACCTCACGAGTATTCGCGAATACAGCTTACTAATCCACGAATATTCGCCATCAATACTCGTACGAATGCGAATATCATTTCTCCAACTTTGATGAATATTCATATTCGCGAATGTATTTTCGTGCTACACTCTAACTGTACGGTGACCACGTAGTGACTGATGCTTCCCACATGCAACATGACAGCGGATTATCCACCGTGTGAGGTCCTTTTTGACGCTTTGGAATGACCGATTTTTCCAAATAGACGTGTGCGATCTGTTGATTGGGCACACAGATCACTGCAAAGGGCATCGCAAAAAAGTGGACAGCTCTGCATTCCCTGTGATGTGTACAAAGACGTGCTGAGCTGATGGTGCCTTATAATGCCTCGCAAGTGTTCAATTTTGCGCCTCAGCTGGGACTGCACCCTTGGGTCGCGCCCCCAGTGGCTGTGCAACTAGCAGTGGGGGGAAGGGGTAAAAGTAAAGTGCGAATAAAAATCCAACCCAATTTCCAGGAGATCGGCCACCATGATATGATTTTAGGGCAGCCTTTCCTGCAGTGGTTCGCCGCTCGCCTCGACTACGAACGCACCGGCAGCGTCAGCTTGTACCTGTGGAAGGGTGGCGACAGGAAGATTCATCCCACTATTGTTGTTACGATTACTGACCCCAAGGATCCACCCAATACTGCAGCGATTTCCCACAATCACCGTGCCACCAGTGAAGAGGTTCCGGACGAGGAGGACGTCCACGAGAATTTTTAATACGGGGGAGTGCATCCGCGGTCTTCCTACCCTCCCCTTCAAATACCCTTGGAAGATCCCTGGAAGCGTTAATGGGCAAAGCTGAGTTTTCTGACTTCGATTCCTTATTCTATCTATCTCCTCCTCCCTCCCTTGATCCCTTCCTGTACGATTATTATACCTACTCCTCCCCCGACACTCGGACTATTATTTCATCGCCTTGGACTGATCGATTATTCGCTGAAATCACTTCTTCTAGCTCCGGAATACCCCCTAGATCTATTACTAATGCACGACGCACTCACGCGGCAGCGCGTTGGGTGAGCGCGACTGCCAAAGCGGCTCCCAAGCCTGCGCCGAAGAAACGCTACAAGCCAGTCGATCGCAAAGTCAAACCGGTAGCTACCACACAGCCTGACCCACAAGCTCATGTTTTCTGTCCAATCCCCCGCACATCATTCACTGAACTCCCTACGCACCCCCCAGACTATCACACACTCAAATTCGGCACTCGTGTCACCCTCGAGCGACTGGAATCTATGCTCGGAAAAATCGAACGTGACATATTATCGAGCGCAGAAATCAACCTGTTCGCTTATGTCGCTGTACAACGTGAGTCTGCCTTCGCCTTTCAATATTCGGAGAAGGGTTTGTTTTCCAGAGATTATCACCCGGACTACAAGTTCCCGACCATCGAACATATTCCCTGGCAACGCAAACCAATCCCAATTCCCATCGCACTGCTTGAAGATGTGAGAAAGGTAATCGCTGATAAGGAGAAGGGCGGCCGCTTCGAACCTACTGTCTCTAGCTATCGCTGTGCCATGTTCCCGGTCATGAAGAAGCCTGGATCTGACCCCCCGGTGCGCATCATTCTAAACCTGGAGCCGCTTAACGCCGTGAGCATACAAGATGCTGCAATAATTCCCAACGTCAACGATTTCGCTGAGTCTTTTGTTGGCTATTCAATGTACGGACTAGCGGATTTATATTTAGGTTTCGATGCCATCTGGATCCATCCATACTCACGCCCTATGCAAGCTTTTTACTCGCCCGCCGGACCGAAACAACAAGCCACGATGGGCCAAGGTTACACCAACACCATGCAACAATTCAGCTCATGCTCTCAAGCCGATTATACCCAATGCACCCCTCCTGCGATGGGTTGCTTGGATCCGCCTCTTCGACTTTGAACCGCACCACGTTCGCGCTGAATCTTTCAAGTTAGAAGACGCGCTTTCACGGCGACCCCCTGCTCCAACCGACACGAATTACGACGATCAAGATCCCGAGGAATTCCTGGAGGGTTATTTAGATTTGGTATATTCCGGCTCACACAATGCGTCGCTAGGGTCCACTTTTGTCTCCGCAGCTAAGTTTTTACTTGATTCCACGTACTTCCGATTGTCTACTCCGTATCTGCAGACCTACACATCAAGCGGCAGCATGATGCCGATCTACCGCTCCACCTCTGCTTTCTGAGATATTCCACGGTTCAACTCTCAAGACTTCGCCGCCGCAGAGCTCGATCCCGCGGCGCCATATTCTTACCTGGCCCACTCTGCTTTTCGCTATGTCAGCCCTCACAATACACGCGCTCTCCCTGACTTCACGCGTCGCAAAACCCTTGCGACGATGACGGCCGAGTTTTTACTGGGATATGAGTTGGTTTCATTCGAGTATAGCACTACGGAGGCTCACATTCAAAGTATCCCCTTCGCCGAGCTCGGGTTAGCTGCAGCAGGCCATCGCCACAAAGTCCGAGACGAAGATTCACCCGAGATGTGGCAGGAACTCCGCGAGTTTCTCCTGACAGGAATATATCCCCAGCGCCTACAGACCGATCGAGACAAGCTGAGTTTCCTGAAACGCGCCCGCAGATACTTACTCCACGAGGATCGACTATGGCTCGCGCCGAGAAAAGGTGCCAATCGATTGCCTGCCCTCGTTATCGAGAACGTCCCCAAACGTGGTGAACTCATGGCCCAAGCGCATAATGAATGCGGCCATCGAGGGTGCGACGCGGTTTATACTCAGCTACGTGACCGTTTCAACTGGCCGAACATGTACGATGATATTAGCTATTTTGTTAGGTCCTGCATCGAGTGCCAGAAGGCAATCAAGCGCATCCCTGTCATTCCATACCACCCGTCATGGCAAGCCCCACTCCTCCGACACTTCAATATCGACTGCATTCACTTGTGCGACGGCGTTGGAGGGATGAAGTACATTATCCACGCCGTGGAGCCGACCATTATTTGGCCCGAGGCGTGTGCAGTCAACGTTTTGGACGCTAAATCCGTTGCTAGGTTCATTACAAGGACATCATCTGCCGATTCGCGTGCGTTCCATTAAATACTAATATAGATTCGGGCTCATGCGAGGCCATGCCAGTTGGTGATTTTTGAGGTTCTGTGTGCATTCTGAGTTCAAATCCCTCTGGATTCAGGTCAACTAAAGTATGAATAGGGTTGCTTTTGCGATTGCTTTCGGCCTACGTACACCGCTCTTGGAAATTTGATGAAACCACAGAGTCGATTTTTTCAACACCCCTACAATATTTTATTCTGGAAGAATTATGGTGTGGTTTAAACGTCTCCAACACTCTTAAAATTCCTCATACTTCATGCGACAATTTTATTTGAGGACATTTGGCCCAGGAATGAGGTCAAACCAACGCGTGCAGAACTTTATAGCGTTGTTATAGCGCCACCGTATAGGAATAAGCAACGTTGCTGTTGTGGACCAAAGTCATCCGAACAGGCTCTGCTGAATCGTAGTAAAACAACTCAACTATTACACGCGCACTTTAAACATCAGGCCGGGCAGCACCCGGACGACGGCGAGCGGGATCCCGACAGCCCGCCCTTGTAGGGCGGCGCCCTACAAGGCGCGCAACCTGCGGGACCACCATCAGGTTTCGGACATCATCGGAATCATGACTGGTCTTTCGGCCGCGCGCGGAAACTCAAAAAGTCGCACCTAATCTTGACACTTTGGGCCGATTTTGGGCCGTAGGCCTGTTGAAATCCTGACAAATTTTTACAGTCTTGACATTTAGGTCCAGAAAAAATCAGGCCTTCCTACGTACTTATTATCATCCTTCCTGATGAGATTGAAACTGACCCAAGCTTGACCGCGGCTGGGTAATAGGAGACTACTGCCTTTATCAATAAGCGCCCTGAGGACAGCGTGGCATCTAAGTACTTTCCCACAGCATCATTGTTGGTCCGGCCGTACTACTCCCGGACCAATCGCAAAAGTCCCTCAAACCTTTTTAATCGGTCGGGTGTATGTCCCACCGCCCACTCGCCTCAGCATGCCCGACCTCAGATTCCATCCAGAGAATGTTGTCAATAAAACCTTTGACTACGTGATCTGTGGAGGTGGAGTGCGTGTCAACTTCTTTTGGCGGCCATTTCCTCGACTCATGTCAAACAGACAGCAGGCTTGACTCTTGCCGCACGTCTCACCGAGGACTCATCCATCACCGTCGCTGTGCTGGAAGCTGGGGAACACAACATTGGCGAATCACTTATCGATGTCCCAGGGCAATTCGGGCAGACGTTTGGAAATCGGAAGGTAATGAGGGCATCGCAAATCTTTTGTTTCTGATGATATCTCCGGTAGTTTGATTGGTCTTTTCCTACCACGCCTCAGAGGCACTCACTTAACAAATCATAACTGTGGCAGCGTGGTAAAGGGCTCGGTGAGCTTTCTTGCGACTCAGTCTCTCTGTCGAGCATGTTCAATAATCATATCCAGGAGGCAGCTCCGCTATGAATTTTTATGCGTGCGTACCAAACATCGAAAGAGTGCTCGGCATTGACTTCCTCGCAGATGGACCAAACCACCCGCGGGTGATGTTGATGCGATCGAAGCACTCGGAAATCCTGGGTGGAATTGGGCGGAGTACTCGAAATATACCCGTATCAGTGAGACGTGAGTCTCCTTTATATTCCTCGAAGGACGATTCGCACACACACACACCTGTTCGGTTCTATTCTCTCAGCTTCCACGTCGCGCAGAAAGAGCAAACCGACCTCTATCCGCACACTCACGACCTTGCATTCCGCGGCGAATCTGGCCCCATCCAAGTCACCGCCCCACACAGCGTCTATACTATTGACCAGCTTTTCCAAGAGACTCTTATAAAGAAAGGTCTAAAGGCAATTAAAGATCCGTATGGCGGGGATATCACCGGGACGTGGATGGCGTCTGCGAACTTGGACCCAAAATCTTGGACGCGGTCGTATGCTGCTACTGCGTATTACATGCCGAATAGGGAAAGGCAGAACTTGGTTGTGAGTTCTCTCACTGCATATCCATCATTCATTGCTTGGAGGTTTGGTCTCATTTGGTGTAGGTTCTGACCGAGGCGACGGCCGCCCGCGTTCTGTTTTCGGACGCTCCACCCGGCGAAGGGCTCGTAGCGACTGGCGTAGAATTTGTTCACGGAGGACAAACGGTCAAAGTTCATTCCAAGAAGGAGGTGATCCTCAGCGCCGGGTGTGTCCTTCCTTCATAATCGCCTGATATCTCTGACTTTTTTCCATGCAGAGCCATCAAGTCGGCTCAAATCCTCGAATTATCAGGGATTGGACGTAAAGAGATCTTGGAGCAGATCGGCGTCGAGTGCAACGTTAGTTTACAGGTGATATATGTTGTCTCTTGTTTTGTTCACTTTTTTGGATATAGATTGACCTGCGCGGAGTCGGACAAAATGTCCAGGATCACACATACCTCGGTATCCACCATCGATGTGATTTTTCATTCCCTGCTCATTTCTGCTCCTCGAAGGCGTTTCGTATGAGCTGAACCCCAACGACACGCACGAAACCTATGATCTGATGCGTGACCCCGAATTCGCGGCAGAGGCCAAGAGACTGCAGTAAGTGCATCCTTTGCAACCAGTTATTTCTATCTCCCCAGGATGTTTGCGCCGTACCAAGTCTTACTCGATCTTTTTTGATTACAATTATGTGCTCACGCGATGAATCTAGCTCCGAGCTGAAAGGCATGCACCGCATCGGCATCACCTCCTTCGCTTATTTCCCGCTCACATCTGCCACTTCTGAGGCCCCTGCTCTCATCCAGAGAGCGGCGGAGAGCGTCGACGTCTTGAAGCAGAGCGGAACACTCGAGGCTGGGCAGGCTGATATTCTGGACAAGCAAATCGAGAGTTTGAAGGACAATACACTGCCTGATCTCGAGATTATCGCTTTCCCCGGTCAGTTGTCATTCTGTTCGATCATTCTGTTCGATCACAGTGTGCTTGCATGACCCTAATTCGTTGTGGTAGGGTACTTCACGACGATTACTGCACTGGAGGCGGGAAAGAAGTACGTGACGGTCCTCGTTGTGCTCAATCATCCGCTATCTCGTGGAACTATCGTGAGCATCTCGGTTTCATCTTTGAATTTCTGGTATTCAAATTCGTAGCACGCTACTAGCAAGGATCCGCTCGCTCATCCTGCCATCGACCCCGAATATTTTGAGAACGATAACGGTGAGTTCAGTCACCACGTGCTCTAATTTCCACCAATTGCGTTTTCACTGCTCAGATTTGGAAAATCTTGTCCAACACATCAAGTATGTTCGTTCCATGTCTAACACTGAGCCTTGGAAATCCGGCGTCGTCCGTGAACTGGATCCCGGTCCAAATTGCCAGACTGACGAAGATATACGGAGTGAGTGGTACATGCGGTGACTTCTGCGCTACACGTTAAGTCCTGGGGGCAGAATACATATACGACTGTCACGGAACATGCTGGCGTACGTTCTGTAGCCTGGTCCTGTTTTTCACTCACTGCCATAGACACGATCGGAACAACTTCAATGTTGCCATTGGACAAACAAGGTGTCGTGTCCCCGGAACTCAAAGTCGGGCTGTTCTTCCACTAGTATGGTTCGGAATATAACTGACCTCTTCCCCTCCCGCAGGTCTATGGGACCACGAACTTACGTGTGGTTGACGTCGGAATCATTCCGATCCATCTCGCCACTCACACTCATGGTTTGTCCCATATGTATTTGCCAATTTGCTGAACCATGATATTGGATATATATAGCCACTGCGTATGTCATTGCGGAGAAGGGTGAGTTTTGGAAAATTGATTCGGCTCTGCCGCTGAATCTGCTTATAGCGGCGGATCTTATCAGCGGCCGGGTCCGGGAGTAATTGCTGAACCTTGAGGTTGGGCTACTACAGCTCATCGATTATGTCTGTGGTTGGCTGGTAAAAAATCACCATTTGTAAGCGCATCAAGGGGATCCCGATCTCCGAAACATCAACCGAAATTTTGTCGAGGACCCAATGGATCGGATTTCAGGAAGCGCAGAGTCAGTCCCAGAAAGTTATAAACGACTTAAGCACCTCCTTCGTCTACGTGATGGTTGGCGCGCAACATTCCCAGACACTCGAGACTATACCTGTGTTCAACACCGAAAAGATCCTCCAACTCATGAATTACACAACTCTTATTCCAGGCTCGACCGAATCAATGTGGATAGCCAAGACTATGATTCATACAGAGACTGGACAATCAAGCATTGCCTAGTAAAAAGTGACCACCGACTTGTAACAGTACAGTTGACATGCCGCCCAGAAGAGCAACCTGGGGAGGGAAGATGGAGCTTGCCACTATATCTGTTGAAATCATCGAAATTTATGAAGCAAGTACAGTTTCTAGCAGCGAAACTATTGAAGGATCTCGACGAATTAGAGTGCTCTGAGCGTAAAACAACCCACAATATTCAAACTTTATGGGCACAATTCAAATTGGATGTCACAAGTTACGGCAAGTATTGTTCGAACTTCGCGATTCATCACAAACGAATCAACCCGTCAAGTACGATCCTGGAAGGCTCAATTGGACATTGTCCTGCACGATGATGACATGCCTCTGGAAGACAAGTCAGAGGCAATAGGGATCTTCAAACCTCAGATTTCGAGCTCATTTCAACTCCATTTCGATTTTCATTTCGGCCTTGTCTACTGTGACCTGATGTGACTATTCTGAAACTGATGTTTTGATTTTGGCAGCTCTGTTCGGCCAAACGTCCGATGCCATGCGCTCGCTGCGCGCCTCTTCCCGCCGCCATTCCCGCCCTTCAAAATTTGGCACGGGTAAAATGGTTACAACCAAACTAACCACAGGGCATGTCTACTGAGTAATAGACATAGTGGATGGCCCAAAGTGCTCCACACTGATTGGTCTAGGAGGCAGAATGCACGAGCTCAATGTGGCGAACGATGGGCGGGATGCAGCGGGCGGCACCCAACATATGATGAGCGGGGGAAAAAAGCCTTCCGAAATGAAATTTCAACTCTGATCGTGATTGCGAAATGAGAATTTCGGAAGTTGCCGTGTCACACTGGCTCGAAATGAGAAATCGAAATGAAGTCGAAATGAGCTCGAAATCTGAGGTTTGAAGATCCCTATTGGTATGAGAAGCGTCGTAAATAAGATTCGCCGCAATTCTACAGCAAAACTAATTTATAGTAAGGTTTGTAGGCTAGATATGGCCATGGACACTGTAGGGCGCGTATCGGGATCCATATGTGTCATGCCAGCAAGGAGAGCATCATACTCGCGATACCTGTCATCATCTGCCGATATGTTATACCACTTGAGAAGATGGTGGCGTAAGTCACCTGTCGAGTGCCAGGCCGGGCTGGAGGCGCTTAACGCTGGGGCCGAGGCTGATGACCTTGCCGCCGGAACTTCTGCCGACACTACATTGGCAGTTTTTCGTGACGGTGTCGATATCCGTCTGCCATTTTTCAGAGATTTGCTTGCCGAAAAACCGATACCAGGTGCCGATACAATCCGAAGCCTTGCAGAGTGGTCGGTAGATGGTTCAGTCGAGGGTCAGAAGAGCACGACTGTTGCCGGGAAGAAAATTTGGGACGGGGCGGCGCAGAAAATCAAATTTTAGGCTGTTTGTAGCTGGTGGTTTATAAACAGGTTTATAAACGGCCTGTTTATAAACGAGAATTACAAACCGGTTTTATAACTCCCCTGGAATAATATACAAGACCCTAGTTAATTCTCTTCAAACCCTGGAGGCACGCTCAGGATTTACGCAAAGGGGAGGAAACTTGGGTGGAAGCATACTCGAGATTCCGGACAGAGTCCTCTGCTTTTGTGTTGGAAGCCATCGATAATATCCAGATATTGCATGAGTGCAAGGACAGTAGGGATGCTCACTTTTCAAGCAGACAAAATCGTAAACGTGCTGGCCTCAATCGTGATATTATCCGAAAGGCGGCTGCAGGTGAAGATGCTCTGTATGCTGAGGAGGATGAGTCTCTTGTGCTGGACCATCTCGAGCGCATATCACAGTCGAGATCTAACTATCTTACTACGTCTGCTGCCCACATAGCAGACACTGTAATTGCGGCAACCGTGAGCGGAATGTTTGAGGTTGATGTGACCCAGAATGCGCCCTTTCGAGACAGCGACTCCGAAAATTTGGGAGGGTCTCATACCTTGGTCGAAGATGCTCACCCGGTTTCAGAGTACAATTGGCAGAAGTTGTATGAGTCCCGGAAGGACAAGTGGAAAAAGACAGCCGCTTCCTCGTATCTGTTCCCACTTCGACACAACCTAACACAGAAGGACCTCCCGCTTTCCTGTCTGATGGTTCGGCCTTCTGCGATTCTCTCAATACCAGTCAATATCAAGAAGTTGCAGGGTTTCGCAGCTCAGGGAACATGTCGGTCCTTGATCAGCCTTCAGTGCCTGTAACTGTAGACGAGGTAATAGCAGACTTCACACTGAATACTGAACAAGCCAGAGCATTTAGAATTATTGCTGAACACAGTTTGGAAAAAGGGGCTGCACCGCTCAGAATGTTTCTAGGTGGACCGGGTGGGACGGGTAAGTCTAGAGTTATAAATGGTCTGACAGATTTTTTCACGAGAAGGGGTCAAGAAAGATGTTTCAGGTTGGCCTCTTTCACGGGAGTCGCCGCTCGTAATATCACTGGAATGACTTTGCACGCAGCATTGAATCTCGGACGGTTGACCGGTATGAGTAACAAAGCACGACGGGACCTGATGGCCATGTGGGAAGGTGTTGACTACCTGTTCATTGATGAGGTTTCCATGATTGGCTGTGCTATGTTGAGTGATATTAGTGAAGCCCTGAGCATTGCTAAAGGGAACACAGATTCCTTTGGGGGTATTAATGTAATATTTGCGGGTGATTTTTCTCAGCTTCCTCCTGTTGGACAGGTTAAACTTTACTCGAATATAATGAAGCCTGGACTCACCGCGGAAACCCGACCGAACAAAAAGTTGTATTGGTAAGTTGTTGTGGCTCACTTTCAGAACAGTCGTCTTGCTTATGGAGAACAACGTCAGAGCGGTCCAGAGAATGCTCGGTTCCAGTCTTTATTAGACAGGCTCCGAGAAGGCCGCTGCACTGACTCTGATTATCAGCTACTGAATACCCGAGTCTTGTCCAACGTTACGGTAGACTGGACTGCACCCCATTGGCGTAGTGCTCCTGTCATTGTTTCTGGACAATGCTACCAAGGACACTTTCAACGTCAAGGCAGCTCGTGCCTTTGCTGCGCGGACCGGGAGACCTCTGCATTGGTATCATGCTTCGGTACTCTTGGGCGGAACAAACCTATAACAAATCCGCACTTAATTGAACGTCTGCATGGTATGGATTCTGGTGCCACTAATTTGCGACTGGGGAAATCCCGTTGGTGATTGGTATGCCGGTTATGATCACTCAGAACTTTGATGTTCCCGGTGGTGTTGTCAATGGGTGCTCTGGGGTTCTAAAAAGCGTGCGTTATCGTTTGGATGAAGACGGGAATAGGCACGCAATTTCTTGTATTGTTGAGGCCCCAGATACTTCAGCAGGGATCGTAGACGGCCTTCCTGATCATCACGGTCGTCGCCCTAGAGGACACTACACCGATAAACATTAAAGATTATTATACGAAACAGTCAGTCACTGTCAAGCGGACGCAGCTGCCAGTACTTCCCGCTTTCGCTATGACTGCGCATAAAGCTCAAGGTAAGACCCTCTCTCACATTGTTATCAATTTGCGAGATTGTTCTGGTACTGAAGCCCCTTACGTTATGATTTCGCGTGTCACCTCGTTGGATGGTTTACTGATTTTGAAGAACTTCCCTAAAGAGCGGATTTCGTGCAGGCAATCAGAAGATTGCCGCAGTGAAGCTAGGCGTCATCGGTTCCTCGCTCTGCATACAATTGTAAGAACCGGCAGTCCGGTGGAGGTGGCTCAGGCTGACTCGGATTTGAAACGCGAATTTCATTCCAGAGAAGACCAAAGGCTGCTTAGTGAGCAAGATGAGAATCACATCAGGGAGGATTCATATGTACGCTTGGAGAGGAAAGAGAGATCAAATTATGTAATTACGCGTGTACTCAGCCGGCTTCCAGGAAACCTCCTGGGCCGGTGAGGCGTGTGCCGCGCAAGTGGACCGGCGGAAGTGGTAAAGCCTTCCTCTTTGATATCTAGCATTACTTACTCCTCCAGCAGGTGCGAGTGAAGCTTCAAGCCAACCCAGATCTCTTGCCCGGCAGTCAGACTCAGCCAGCAATGTCCCAACCTCTTCCGAGACTCTGGTTCACATGGACATACCAGGGTCAAGCGAAAGATGCTCACACCAGCTGCTCCGTCCAAGTCAAAACGTGTGCGACTTACCGATTGTGAGAGGTCCCATTCTTCCAAGTTGGCGCTGTTTACCGAGACAGATACCCACGCGTAGCTCATGATCCTTGACTACCCCCTCGGCAAACATCTGCTCCTCCATTCTTAATCCATCGGGTTTAGGGTTTCCATTCGAGACTATGGGTCTATGGTCGCCGGGATTGATTATGGGTCTATGGTCGCCGGGATTGATTCGTCGGCTAATTCGCTAATCTAACCTCGACTATCCCGATCCGATTGCCCGGCTCTACCCACAATATGTACGGAATATGGAATATGGACCAGGAATCGCCTCTTCAATCTCTTCGTGCTGCTTTCTCTTCATCTGCGTCACCCTGCACCCACACCCGTCCTTCTTTGCTGGTGATGGCCTCACACTGGTCTTTCGGCATGGTCCTGGGCTCCATAGCGGAAGCTGGTCAAGTTTGCATGGCCCACTGCTCATACGGCACTCATTTTGCTGGGTTTCTGCTGGGTCGAGGGACATTTACGGGAGCTTTGTTTACAAGGACCCTAATACTGGTGTTCTCTTCCGACCGGTGCTCTTCGGGAGGTCAAGGAATTTTGTCTCCTGCCGCTAATGCTATCAAATCGATTCGGTCAGTCTTATTTGTTCACTCTACTTTTTGCACTTAAAGCTCTGTTACCAGGGTTACCAGGGTCGCCCGCAGCGATGATAACCCTCGGTCTTCCGATTTGTGCAGGCCACGATGTCGATACATTTTTCTGGAACCAGCTTGCCGAGCTCTCCTTTTCCATGCGCCGCGAGTCTGCAGACATGACTGTCTCTTGCCCTCGCTGCCGGACCAGGACTATATTGTGGGTCTCTTTTCTCCCCTACGCATTCACAATCCCTCAACTGAGCGCTGGCATCAGCCCCTCACTTGTGTTATCCCATGGTCGATAGGACCTTCTGGGGAATCGACTGATCGAGTGTTCGTGCGAATTCCTCTCAACTGCTCGGTGCGGCTTCATCCTTTGCGGCTTCATCCTTTCTCCATACCCAGGGCCTTCAGATGTCTGATTTTTGTACAGGTTACCAGGGTTCTGCCGTCGCAGATCCAATTTCCTTCAATATATCCGCGACCCGAGGACCCACCACTCTCACCCCGCATTCCGATGTCGGACTTTCATGCTGCCTCTCATCCATGACAGTTCCTGCCCGTGCCTCCGAAGAAGTGGTAGAGGATGTTGAAATGGACACTGACTGGATTTGGAACTGGATTTGGAGAACTTCACCTCCGATTCTGGTCCTTTCGATTGGAGCTCCCTTTCAGTGGGGGATATTCTGGTTGTAGTATGTGATTTGCTGAGAGTTGACTATCCACGATGCCTTGAAGATGGGGAAGATGGTGACTGCGTCAGAGTGAGTCCACTCTTCTTTCTTGCTGCCTGGTGGTGTCATTTTTGAACTCATATTAGGTCTACACCATTAATGCTCTTGACGCCAAAATCGTTGCCTCGTGACTTAACATGTCGAGTATCAAGGATTCCTTCGAGTTTTTGTCGTTTACTTACTTGCCATTTACTTTTACCGCTGTTACTGTTACTGTTATCGCCTTGCGATCTCGTATAGTGATGTAAGAGCACAAATTATCATTTTTTTCCATCAGAATACGTGCCATCACGGTGTATCATCGGAGTCAACATCGGAATCTCAACTGTGATTTTGCGGGCACGGAATCGGGGGGTTCCACTTGTGGTATTTCGAAGAATGCAGTTAAGATCCTTCTTTTTCAAACACAATTTACAGCCCTTTTTCTAGAGCTCCTGCCCGTCAGCGCAGGACTGGTGCTTTGTCTCTTATAATTCTGAGTTTGAATTGTGAGGCACGTGACGATCGCTGCCACCACCGCCGCGTCTACTCATTCTTCCGGAACTAATTCCCTAACGCCTTTACATCTGGATATCTGCGGCCTGATCCAGTTCGCGCTTGTCTTCGCTTGTTGGATCTATGTTGAGCTTCGACCACTCGTATTCTCTTGGTATTCTCTTCTTGCGGACTCGCCAATTTCTCTCTTGCTCGCACGATTGTTTCGGAGTTTTGAAAGAGATTGACCCTGTTTCTGCCTGCTGTAATGACCCAATGACCTGCTGCATGTCACTGGGAGCGCGCCATGGAGTCGGCGACATGGATTCGATAGATTCGATGTGATGCGGCGACTCTGCGACTGTGACGTGATGCCCAATGTCCCCACAGGTGCTTCAGTGGAGGTACTTCCTTTTTATTTTGGAAATAATGACCCTGCTTGATTGCTCTGAGCCTTCCTAACGACCCGACTGTATGCGTAGGCATCGGCGGCAACAACCCACGGCGACTGTGTCGATGATGTGATGGGAGCGGATGCTTCGGAGGTACTTCCTCATTTTATTTTGAAAAATAATGACCGTGCTCAATTGCTCAGTTCCTAGGTTTTTCTTGTTCTTTTTACCCGACTGAATGCATTGCGGGGGCCCTGGGCGATGATGCGATGCGATAGGAGCGGATGCTTCGGAGGTACTTCCTAATTTTATTTTGAAAAATAATGACCCTGCTTAATTGCTCAGTTCCTAGGTTTTAATGACCCTGCTTAATTGCTCAGTTTTTGGAAAATAATGACCCTGCTTAATTGCTCAGCTCCTAGGTTTTTGTTCTTGTTACCCGACTTGATTGCGGGGGCGCTGAGCGATGATGCGATGCGATGGGAGCGGATGCTTCGGAGGTACTTCCCATTTTATTTTGAAAAATAATGACCGTGCTCAATTGCTCAGTTCCTAGGTTTTTCTTGTTCTTTTTACCCGACTGAATGCATTGCGGGGGCCCTGGGCGATGATGCGATGCGATAGGAGCGGATGCTTCGGAGGTACTTCCTAATTTTATTTTGAAAAATAATGACCCTGCTTAATTGCTCAGTTCCTAGGTTTTTCTTGTCCTTGTTACCCGACTGAATGCACCGCGGGCGCTGAATCGTGGCAGCGACAACGCGCGGCGCGGTGCGCGGTGATGCGTGAGTTCCAGATGTGTTTGAAGAAACGAGACGGACCCTGTGTCAGGATGCTCAGTTCCTAGTCGCTTTTCTTCCTCGTTCTTTCAATCACACCAGTACGCATCAACACAACAATGCAGCAGAAAACCGCCGGAGCGCTCAGCGCTTCCTTGCTGTAATCTGCACTAAGCTAAATGGAGGAATTATGTTATCTCTGTGCGCTTTTTTCCTTCTTTTCTTTCTCTGTCTGCTGGGCAAATTGAGTCGACTGTGCCAGGTCCGCAACACACGCAGCCGTCTCCGATCGGTCGGACATTGACGAATTGCACCCCATTCGAGCCCTTTCTGTTTCACCGTTTCTGATTGGATCGATCAGGTTCGCAAGCCTCCGGTTCTACTAATATCGGCGCCCTCCATTTGAATTTTCTCTCCCACCTCCAACTAATATTTTTAACAACCTCTATCCCGCTCTCGTCACTCTTGTTACTCGCCCCGACCATGGCTTCCCCTGCTCCCGATGATATCTCTGTAATTGAGCTCCGAAACAAATGTTTTATAGAGCGTGCGGAATCTGGCCTCTATGCGTCTGCTCTGGAGCAAATGAAAGAACTTCCCAACGCCCTCGCCAACATCGAGTACATCGGCACAAAATCACACCCCCCCGACATCTTCAAAGGTCAAGATTGGGCGAAAAATGTTGTCTTCACAGACTCCCCTCGCAAAGACGCTAATGAGTACCGTGCAGCGATCATCGGTTTGTTTCCGTCCCTCCTCATTTTTGCTTCTTCTCATGCATTTATTAGGGGAGATTGCTGAACCGACTTTTGGAACATTAGTCAGAGCGCACGGAAACCACTATGACGGTCGAGATGGTGAACCGGTTCGATTCAATTGTCTTTCCTTCCTCATTACTCTGTTCACCATTGTGTCTTCAGTTCAAGCCTGTCGATGACAAGTCGAAAATCAAAGATGTGCTAGTGCTTCGCGCTCCCACCCATTCGGACCTCGAAATGCATAATCTGTACGAAAACCAGACCGCTCTGCTCCAGGACATCGAAAACACTGAGATTGCCACCGACGAGGCACACGGCTTTGTAGATATCTTGATTCACCCCCCCGTTTAATACTCACTTTTAAAATCCAGAGCCCAAACTACCGATCGTGTCTTCGCTCTAGCCGTACCGACATGGATTGTAAGGACCTCCTTACGATCACCACTATGAAAAAATACGGAGTGAGTTAGACATCTTTTTACTGTACTTGCTGATTACCTTTTACTTATGTTTTACTTCTATTCAGATTCCGGCCGCCGCTGCATCAGCCATTTGACAAAAAACTTGTGGAACTTTCGGGCTTTTTTGGGCTTGTCAGCTTGTCGACAAGTCGACAAGCTCCGACAAGCTCACAAGCCCGAAACCCAGAAAAATACAATTAAAATGGAGCATAATTAAGTAGACATAGTTTATTCTAAAAATTCATACATGTGATGATCTGCGTAGCGGTTAACAAAATACATATCAAACACATCGAGTGAGCTCGAAAAATGGAACTCCTCCGGGAGGGCAGCAGTACCATAGACGCCGATTAAATGAGCAGCACGCGCAACAGCGTCGAGAGGGATGACTGCTAGCGTCAAGGCCCCACGTTCCCGCTCCGGCTCCACCACCCACATCCCGGTATCAGGATCCGGGGCAACTCCAACAGGAACTAGCCAGTTGACGAGCGCACATTGGTATTCCTGATCCCGAAAAGCAAAGGAAAAGAAGAGGTGGACACGGCCAATGACAAGGCCGCCCATCACTGGACCTCCTATGTCAATCAGGACTGTGTCGCGACGTGCATAGCCGTGCCAACTGGGAGTGGACCGAATACGCTCGCGGTACATGCCCCCAGCTCCACCGAGATCACTCGGAGCATAGAAACGAGCAACCGCCGAATGGAATATGGAAATGCGGCCACCAAAAGTGGGGCAAGCATCGAGGGCGGGGGGGCGTCGACGGGTGGACCATGGACTTCTGCGTGTAGGAACTGGCGGAAAAGGAGGGGAAATTGGGGTTGCCCGATGTGGGCGGCGATGGGCTGTAGATACTTGGGGTATCCTCGTTCTGAATGAGAATGGAGTCAGCCAGGAAACACGAATACGAATGAGAAAATGACGAACGGGGAGTTGCGGCTAATTCAATGTCAGATAACGACCGCGGCCCGTGCACAGCGCCGTCTCGTCATCGTCATCCTCATCATCCTCTGCGGCGGCAGCAGCGGCCGTGATCTGGGGCTGATGGCCAGCCAAAACCATGGCCGTGTATGACGACGTTGTGCCAGTCATCATACCACGGCTACTAAAGTCGCGCATGGCGGCGGCGAGCTTGTCGAGGCGGGTGAGAGTCACCAGCATTTGCGCAAGCGCCTTGTACCGGCTGGAACGACGCCAAGGTTCCTTGACAGCCTTGATGTGCTTCGACTCCGTGATCGACGAGCATAACCCATTGGGGGACCCAAAGAGTCGGATAAAACGAATGTAGTGGACAAGGGAGTGTTGGCGGGGGAGAGATATGTCGACACGAACACCGCACTGGATGAAGATATCACGGTATTGATGGAAGCGGTCCAAGGCCGTTTGGATTTTTGGGAGGTCGTCAGCGGTGATAGCATTGCGGCGGACGAGGTAGCAGAAGTCCATGAAGGCCGACAAGCACTTGACCATGTCGGAAGGGAGATAGCCTGCGACGGCGGCAAGATATATCTGTGGGGACATGTCAATGTCAATACCACTTGGGGGTAGAGGGCCGTGGCTGCGCCCGGCAGGATCTCGTACTTATCTTTTTTCCCATCGTGCCGATTACGCCGCTTAGTAAGCTGGTCATCCCAAATCCACCCGGACATACAGTGATACACGACAAACCTGGAAGACCCAAATGATTGATGTGATTTCAATGAGGCCCAGGCAAACCAGGCCGTGTATTTACTTCGGCAGGTCCAGGGCAATATTGAAAATTTGCTGGGGGACTTGGAAGGAGGTATATACTAGACTTATTAATGTTTGTACCCTCTGAATGAGCGGCATGGGACTGGGGGTGGGCACAAGGTCGCTGATGGCCACTTACATAAGCACATAGCCACATCAAAACGCGCCGATGCGGTATTTTGGTTTTCCCCCATGTTAATGATACTTGTAGATGTAAGATGATCCCAGAAGCTGGTTCTGACACTCTCTTAAGTGAGATATTGGACCTCCACTGAGATTCAATGTGTTAGTCCTGGATTTTCACCTCTTAACACGGTTGGTCACGCTCTGTCACACGTCATTATTATTGATTATTACTGTGATTGCGCGCCCTGGCCACTTCACGTTTTTGGGCTGATTCACCCCCCTTGGTACCTCCGGCTGGCGGTTGATCTCAATATATTAATAATATCTCGGGATTCTTCTGGGCAGAATTTTGTAAACCCCCCCTGCCACTTGAACCGAGATACAAAAACTTTTATCTGACTACTTTTAAAAAACTGTCCAGAAGGATCCCGAGATTTTAGGATTTTGAGACACTTTGCCTCTTAGCTTTGGCTGCTTGTGGAGGACATCATGCTACAAACGTGAAGGCGTTTCTGATTGAGGATTTAGCAGAGAGGCTTCATCAATCAACATGTACAAATAGATCAGGCCTTTGCCCACACGGTTACACCAGGGAAAAGAGACAGAGGTAAATAAAAACAGCACAGCCCTAGGCCACACAGCCACTAAAGGGGTAAGGAAAAAGTGAACGAAGTATAGGGACAGCCACTAAAGAAGTCAGACACAGCCACTAAGGAGACTATCTTAAAAAATCGGAGACAAGGAAAATAGGGAGACTTTTAGCCCCTCGGAGGAATGAAAGGAACGAGTATTATGTAAACATAAGTACTCGTAATCTCATATAAACACAGACAAACAGCTACCTTCATGAGCGCCTTGGAGTCGTCGCCGGTCCACTGGCTGAAGTCGCGCCCATCGGGGAAGCGGCGGAGGCCTGGGAACTCAGGCACCGCGCAGATCCTGCCGCTCAATAGTCAGGGCCCGCTGAGATACTTGGAGCTGGAAGGACTTTACCTTCGATCAATATCTTGAATAATTTCCAGGGCCCGCTTTTCGCCATGCTCGTTGTGCAGATAGTCGTTGATCCAGGAGACGATATGGTCCTTAAAGGTGCCCTTAATGACCTGGTGAAGAAGGTCGGAGGAGAGAAGTTCATGGATGTCGGCCCGGGGAAATCGTGGGTGAAAGGCTGACGGCAACAGTTATAAAAGGACGGTCTTCCAAGCAATGACATACCACAATATCCACACGTACACCGTAGTCATCCCAGAGTATCCCCGGATCGAAGCAACGTATCAGCGCATCGGTCTTGGTCCGAGTACGAAGGCGAGCACCATCCTCATCGAGGCGATCTGGATGGGCTTCGCATCTGGAGACCGAAACTCCGTCAGTGTTCTGAGCTCCGAGGCGAGGGCACACATACTTTGGGCACCAATTCTGGACTATACCAGCGAGCCACACCTGCTCGGGATAGTCCGCGATGTATGGGCCCAGTCCATACACGACTCGGCGGAAGTGCCCATCGGGGCAGCGAACGACTTCCGGTGTCGTCATACCAGCCTTCAGAGGCTCAAATATGCAGGCGAGACTCGCATGGTACATTTGGCGACAGAACTTTTGATAAGCTGGCTTGCTGCGATGTTTTTTTGCTGGCTATTCGAGGCAGCTCGTCAATGAATAGAGCGAACTAATGGGAGGGTCCACTCACTCTTGGGAATGGCAAGGAATGCGACAGGGAGTACTCCGTTACCGTGGCCGACGTGCGGAGCCAGTTAAGACACCCGGTGAGACGTAGACAGGATGATACCTTGATGACCGTAGCGACAGAGACAGTAGTCTTATCGCTCCCAGCCACCAGAGTGAGAAGGCGCATCCGTGATTTGCGGGGTCAGCTGTGATCATATCCTAGATGCACACAAAAAATTACGGAAAATTCGAGAAGAGTACAGAGCAAATCACGTACTGCCTGCTTCCATGCCCAATCACCCGACATCAAGTTAGACCATACACGCTTGCCGCTGTGGTTAAACTGACGGTAAGGGATGAGGTCGACCTGATCCTTGAATGTAGAGGTCGCGAGTTGCTGATGGAGGACTTGCCGAACGTCGCGCGTACAGTGCTCGTAACCTTGCGTCATCCACTTCGGCGGTGTCCCCGGGGGTAGAGGGCCACTGTAGTGGATTGTATACGTGTTTAGGTACCATTTCCGTTTAGTTTGGCCGGATCCACAAACGAAAACAAATGGTTGGAGCCTTAGATTGCTTATTGGTCATGTGCCATGCGGAGAGGTGCAACACTTGATCATTGATGTGCCGCCCTTGGCGATGATGTGCCACAGATGTGTGCTGAGTGCCGCGGATAAATGGCATGTGCCACACTCTTTGTGCGCTGCATCTGAACAATCCCGTGGTCACACTGGGGGTAGAAAGCCTCAGTGGATAGGCATTCATGAAATGATAGTCACTTGTGAAGCAATAGGCATTCACCTGATAATAGGCATTTTTATTATTGTGATAGGCATTAGTCCCATCAATTGGCATCATCCAATGCCTATCATACTAAAGTTGTCATGCCTCGGGAAGAAGGGGGGAGATGTGTCGCAGGCAGAGGTATGGACAGCTGCAACAACGGGGGAAGGAAGGGGGACATGCATGGCGAGCGGATGCGCGGGACAGCCACGCACGACGAACGACAACTGCTGCGAGCGGCTCGAAGGGTGAAACGGTGCAGCTGGCAGAGGTGCAGAGAAACTTCCCCCGAGTTCCGTGAAGGTGATTCGCCTCGATGGGATCCGCTGTTTGCAGGAATGAAGCAAATAATGATAACAATATGTTCATTGCCACGCAATACACGACGACAATGATTAGACGAGATAACTATGCCGCTGCAAATGGCCAGCTGCGCATATCGATGGAGTACTTCAACATCAACTTATAATGATTGATTAGAATGGGGATTTATGTTTAATACATAGGGTTGTGCGTACCTGCAGTCCGAATCTCGATGCCATCTGAGACCGTTTGAGCTGGAGCGGGGAGGCTACAAGAAAACACAGGTGTTAGCGCGTTGGTCACCGAAACGAGAAAGGGATACCTCAGAAACAATGTGTTATAAGTGAAAGGGCTACAGTGAATGCTAAGAGAAGGGAAGCGATGACACATGCGGCCATTGAGTGCGCCAATGCATGAGAATAAACAGAAGGCAGATTGAAGCAGAAAAGGGCTTGAGGGCTTGGGGAGGAGAGTATAGTGGCGGACGGAACTTCATGACAAGCCGGAGTTCCCACCGAATTGCTTCTAGATTGCAGATTCAGCATCAGAATGATCTACTTTAGTGGTAAAATTTTCGTTTCAGAGGAAACGGAGGTGGGCTGAGCGTGGGAAAAAAAAACGCGAAATCTTCGGCCAGAAAACGAAAAAATTGGAGTCGAAACAGGGATGTTCGTACACTATAGAGTTCCCAACTTCGACTTTTTCTTCCACTCTGCAATCACCACATCCAATTCGCGCCGCTGAACCCCACGGTGCGAGCGGTACTTCTTCACTGCAAACTCAGCCACTGGTCGAGGCAGCGCGTAGTGCAGCACAGCCACCGGACCGGTGATCCGCAATCAAAAACGCGAAATCGCCCCGAGAAAAACATGAAATGTACTTTCTCAAGTTCTACTCCGACAGGATGATAGGGGGGTCTATTGTGGCCCTAATTCCACGTTTGTGGAATACTGGGTTGAAACCTCAAGGAGTAGTTACAATTACCAAATCGGGACTGAAACTTGTCACGAAGTTCCGTCCGCCACCATACAGTGGGGCCGTCTGAGGAGAGTATGGTTGCAGACGGAACTTCGTGACAAACTTTTGTCCCGATTTGGGAATTGCTACTGTTCCTCTAGTTTTAACTCAGGCATCAAGTTATTGTGTAAATAGCACTATAAGATGGCCCTCTACAGATCCCCGGAGCGAAAGTTTAAAAAGTGTAAATATATTTTTTCCCACCGAGATTTTGCGTTTTCGGTTCGGGCCGGTCATAACCGGTGGCTGTGCTCCGCCATCAATCACGCCCGACGTCTTCCTCTCGCTCCACACCATGCCGCGGGTCGCCCAGACCGCCTCTCACCAGCACAGGGGCACCGGGGGGATGTTTGCCCCGTCTCAGACTATCCCCGGGAACGCCGAAACTGAACCAGACGACAACGGGGACAATATGGTTCCGGGAGCGTTCTAACGGAACTTGGCAAAAGGCCAAGGACCTTGTTGATGAGGGACTTCGGTTCTGCCCCCTCCCAACCATCTGCCGGTTCTATCGACGTGCTCATCGCTATGCCAGTGTCTATCGCCTGGGTGCCACAGGACCGATCACCGAGTTTGCCGTCAAGACATACCGGTGGCACCGCGGAGTGCGTGCAACTGAATTGGCTGATGCAACGGCGAAGTGGAAGGCCAAGGCAAAGGCAATGTCACGAGGGGTGGTGCCGGTCAAGGGCAAGGGCAAGCGGAAGGCTAAATAGGTACACTAAATTTCCAAAATTCTCGCTCCAGATTTTGCGTTTTTTTTTCCCACGCTATGAGACGCCCCAATTTTTTTGAAACGAAAATTTTACACACAAACTATACCTACTTTCATGCCTAATCCTGAATCTAGAAGGCCCTGGGTCAAAATTGCGGCTTGTCATGAAGTTTTGGCTGCAACCATACAATAGGGCCGTTTGCAGCTTGGGCTTGAGGCCTGAGGGCATGAAGATGTAGTGTAAGCCTTGCCATCACTTCTCATTGGCTCAGTGGTTATGACTCGTCTTCTGAGGTTGAGCAGCCCAGACGTGGTCAACATCATTTGCAGCCTCGAAATCTGGGTCCTCCTCCTGAGCAGATAGATAATGCAGGTCCACCTAGGATGCCTTCTCCCCTCTAGAACAGCGTCATGTTGATCAGCTTAACAATCCTGCTGGCCAACAACCAAATGAGCCTGAAGTGCCTTTTCCAAATTTTGTGGCTTTAGCAGATCTTCCAAAGCACTTCAGGCCTGTAGTTGAGGCTAATGTTCGAGCCATTAACCTTGGACCCATGAATTTGGTCTGTTCTGAGTGTGGTGCTAAACATTGGGCAGCAGAGAAACTGTCCACCTCCAGGTTAAATGATCCTCGGTTTGGTACATGCTGCCTTGATGGGAAAATTGTGTTACCAGCTGTCAAGGCACCTCCACGGCCTCTAATCGAGCTCTTTGATGGCACAAGCAATTACTCTGCACATTTCAAAGAAAAATCCGAGGCTAAATGCAGCATTTGCCTTAGCTTCTTTGGGTGTAACAGTCGACAACACTGTTCTCGATGGACACGGCCCATATGTGTTCAAAATTCAGGGTGGACTATATCACAAAGTTGGAGCTCTTCTTCCTGAAGTGGGTAAAGACCCAGTCTATGCACAACTGTACTTTTAATATGAAAGACTTCGAGAGCAGCAGATAGCTCATCCCAATGTTCCGTCGGAAATTTTCACACATGTATGGCATGTTAAAGACCGGCTTCTCAGGCTGCTTCCACAGCGACATTCCGCTTTCAAATCATTCGCCGTCGCCCTCCGAATGTCTACGTTGGTTTATGACCGAAACGACCGATCGCGCATGGAAGATGTTTTGAAAAAGAAGGGAGAGATCTGGAATTATGCTCTGAGAACCTGTACTGCTAGTATTCACCAGCGTGTGCGCTGATACATCCCTCCTCCTGAGATCCTAGTCCCGAATCTAACCACTCTGTTCGACTGTTTGAAGGACGTCAAGTGCACGCTCGACCCCCTCAAGAATTGTCCTTTATTCCCCGAGGCCGCACGAAAGCAGGCAGAAAATTTCCTCAAGACTGCCGCAGACGGTTTATTGTCAGATCCTCCCGGATATTCACTATACTTCAAGGTGGCTCTCGACAAAGACAATTTGATGTGCTGCCGCTCCGCTCGCGGGACCAATTCAATCGAAGGGATCCATATGATTATACGGCGCCAGTTCGGTTCGCTCCAAGCCTCACCGGAATGAACAGATGCACTGTTGTGTAATATGCGCCACCGGCGTAATATCAATGTGTGTTGTTTCGTTCATCAATACTTGGACTGCTGATGAAATCGTCGAAATTGCCACCGATATAAATGTTGCACCCTCTTTCCCTATCCCCGATATTCTCGCCACCGGTATCACAATACTGTACCATTTCGTTCAATTCTCATTGGCTGTGACCTGTGACCACGGCATTCGAACATGAGATTTCGTACATGGTCTGGGGTCGCTGTGACACCGATTTTTTTTCGTAAAGTCCCCCGAAACAGATAGAGAACGCTCTCAGGCCTTCCCAATAACTACTCAGCACTGTCTGAGCATTTTGCGAATGGAATTGAGTGTGAAACAGCGGATCAAGAGAAACTGTCCTAAAGGGGTAACATCAAATTGATTACACTTTTTTTCTGCATCCCGTCCCCGCCTCACAGAGATGGGTGGTCTTCCCGACATTCTCAAGATTCCGGATGGGCCGGAAAAGCTCTCTATTCCACCCGCCTCCCTGTCTGTGTCCAGCCTTATCAAATTTCAGCTGCCGGCGCAGCGCAAATCCACCGTCTTCACAGACCCCGCCGAATACGTCTCCGAGCTGCATCCGACCGTTGTCACTTTCAATGTCGCGGAGATCCCGGTGCCTCCCTCCATCATTGTCAAGGCCCTCGGTCGAGAAATCCTGGCTGACCCGGAGGCCAAGTCCATTGTGCTTGTCCATTCGCCGGCGCACCGTGGAAAAGGCGATCGCTATCCACTCTGGCTGGCTACAATCTGGTCGTCAATGGAACGTGTACGCGACGCGAGAGCTCTGGCGTACAGCAGTGGATCACCTTACAGGACAAGAAAATATTCTTAGAATATGTAGAAGGAGCATTGTGACAATTTAATCAAGTTTCGGGAGCGGCGAAGAGAGGTGGTAGGGCGCAGAGGGTCAAGGGTAGTGAGCGACGAAGTGGGGGAAAGAGAGAAGAGTTGTTGACGAGTATTGTTTTTCTTTCCATATACGGACTCGAACCACTTTGCTTGGCGCACGTGTGTGCTGGCTGTGCAGATTAGGGTTTTTTTTTGGAGCGTTTGGGATAATGAAATTCAGTCTGCAGAAGCATTCCAAAAGTCATACCGTCGTTGGTTGACCCTGTCTTTGGTTGACCCGTCAACCCGTCGACGGACGGGTAACGGGCAGTGTTCGCCCTTAAGGCCTTACATAAAGGACCTTTTCAAAATGGCTAAGGCTTACTAAGGGCTAAGGCTTAGGGGCCAAGCCCTCGGTAAGGCCTTAAGCTCGATTTTCCCACGCCTCCCGGCTATTTCCGCCGTCCTTCCGGCTACTGTGTTGCGGCCCATTTAAAGTCATTACAAGGTACTACCCAAGATACTCGTCCTCAGAATGAATCCCCACAGCTCCATCATCCAATCTTGCATCCTCCTCTGCATCCGCGTCTGCCTCAGCATGTCTCAGAGTTTCCATCAGAGCGCCCTCCGCCTCAATTTCCTCCTGTGACAATCGTAAGTGTGTTTGTCGTCCACTGCGACATCGTCGGTGGTTAAGGTGGAGTCGTTGTGGAGCAACAAGTTTTTGTTAGAACCCTGGTCCTCTGGCATGCCTCACAGGCCTTCAGGTATTTCCCAACCTGATTCCCTAGTCGTGGCCACCAATAATTACGTTCTACCATTTCCTGCGTTCGGTTCTCTCCTGGATGGCCGAGCAAGGGGTTATCGTGGTGTAGCCCAATGATTCTGTCTCGTAGCTCTTCATCTCTTGGCACATAGATTAAGTCATTGTAGTAAATGACATCGTCCTTCTTTTCCCACCCGGGGAGCTTCTTCGAGAGCGCTTGCTTGACACTCTGATCTATTCTTTTCTCCTTCTTGATCGCTTCCAGGATCTCTGTCTCCGGTCCGTCGAGCACAATTTCTTGCGCACGAAAGTGCTCCGGTTTCAAAAGAACGACGTCATCGTTGTCGTTTTTTCCTTGGTCGTGATCCGATCTCCGAGATAAGAGATCTGTCTTCTTATTCAACGCTCCGGGCCGATGGTGAAGGGTGAAGTCATATTCTGCTAACTCCAGTATCCATCGGGCCTGTCTCCTGTTCAGCTTCTGAGGCTTCTTGAAATATTCTAGATTCTGGTGGTCCGTTAGAATCTCGAACGTCTCTCGCGCTCCCATCAGCATCTGTCTGTACTCCTCCAAGGCGAGCATTATCGCGAGCATCTCCTTGTCATAGATCTCGTAATTCCTCTTGGTCTCGTTCAGTCCATGTGACATGAACGCTACAGGGCGCCATTCGCCCTCCTGCTCTTGTGACAGGATTGCTCCCGTCGCTCCATCCGACGTGTCTGCCTCTAACCGGAACTTGCCATTGTCCGTGGGTAATGCTAATACCACGTCCTCGGCAATGCGGTCCTTCAGCTTCTGGAACACGTCCTTCTGCTCCTGTTCCCACCGGAACCCTTCCTTCCCCGTCAACCGTCTGAGCGGCTTGGCGACTTCGCTGTATCCCCGGACAAAGCGGCGATAGAAGTTGGTGAACCCTAGGAACGCCTGTGTTTGTTTCAGGTTCTTTGGTTCTGGCCACTCCATCACGCCCTTGATCTTGGCGGGGTCCATCCTCATCGAGTTGTAGGATATGATTACTCCTAAGAACTCGATCTCCGTGCGTTCGAACTCGCATTTTTCCGGTTTGAGGAACAGCTTGTTGTCCTGTAGTACTTTCAGGACTCTTTTCGTCAACGCACGATGTTCTTCCAGGTTGTCTGAGAAGATTAGGATGTCATCCAGGTAGACAACGACCTTTCCTTCGTTGATTAGATCTCTGAGCAGATCATTCATCATTGTCTGGAATGTCGCGGGCGAATTGGTAAGCCCGAAGAACATCACGAGCGGCTCGAACAGCCCTTGATTTGTGCGGAATGCCGCCTTCCACTCGTCTCCCTCCTTGATCCGTACATTGTTGTACCCCCATCGAACGTCTAGCCTCGTGAAGTACCGGGCACCTCGGAGTTTATTGACTAACTCCGATATTAGCGGAAGCGGATAACGGTTTTTAATCGTCATCTCATTGAGCTTCCGGTAATCTTGCACTGGTCGCAAGGTGCCGTCTTTCTTCTTTATGAAAAAGAACGCCGAAGCCATCGGCGATTTGCTGGGGTGGATCCTCCCGCTCTTCAAGTTCTCCTCCAGGAACTCATTCAACTTTTCTTGCTCCGTTACCGAGAGCGGATAGATCTTGCAATCTACAGCCTTTGAGTTTGGCTTGAGCTCGCTCACATGATCCCATTGTCTCTTCTCGGGTAACGAGTCAAATGATTCCTTCGCGAAGACTTTCACATATTCCCTGTACTCTTCGGGAATCTTCTCCTCCGTCATTCGCTCTTTTCCTCGATTGGCTTCTTCTGCCAATTTCTGTGACTGGGTCTCTTTCAACCTCAAGTCGATTGCTTCTCCGAAATCCACGAGTAGAAGGGATTCTCCTTCTTCCAACTCGTTCTTCCATCGGTCTCCTCTTCCGAATTCCGTCCCGGTCATGTTGCACTCCGGCGGGCATCGACTAAAGAGCAAAGTCTGCGCTCTCCAGTCTATCACAGGGTTGTGCTTGAACAACCAGTCGTACCCAATGAATATCCGGGCTTTGCCGAGTCCTGTGACGAGGAATCTCTGCTTCTCCGAATGGGGTCCGATGGACATGATCAACTCTACATAATGAGTGATCTTTCCCCGTGCGTTTTCGGTTCCGTCGGCATTTCGGGCAACGATGTGCGCTTCAAGCTCGTGTAGCTCAAAGTCTTCAGCCTTGGCGTAGTCTCGATCGATGCACGAGGTCGTGCATCCATTATCAAGAAGAGCCTTAACTGCGCGCGTCTTCCCTGTGTCCAATGTTGTCAACGTGACTGGAACCAGCATCTCGTGATGCTTCCGCTGCCTCTGGACTTCCTTCATCTCCTCCGCGAGCTTGTCTCCCTTCTGCTTCTTGATTGTCCCGTGGGATGACCACTTGGCCGCCTTCAGTCCTGTCAGGCCGGCCGGCACATCACTCGGCTTCCCCTTCCTCTCCGTAGGCGCTACCTCCTCTTTCGAGGATTGAGCCTCCGTGACATCGTCACCCTTTTTCGTCGCACTATTTGTTGCACTGGTTTGGGTTCCAGGGGCCTTTTTGAATTGAATCTTAAACTCGCTCCAGAGTTTATTCTTCTTGTCCATTTTCTGATTCTTTAAATTTCGTGACCGATTCTGATTCTCCAAGATACATATTTTTTGTTTTTCTACACTAGCTATTTTCTCCTCGGCTCCTGCCGAGTCCAATCCTTCTACTACTGGAGTAGGTCCATTCTCATCTGTAATCGTAACTAAGTCTTCGTATCTAATAGTATTTACTGGAACCAGGGAGCATTTCGTAACCGGAGGGGGCGCCGCTTTGGCCGCAAGCGGGGGCCCCTTTAAAAACCCTTCTCTCTCAACATCGCGGCTAAAGCCGTAAACTCCTCCTGGGAGTAGTCATCGGGCTTGAGGGCCCTGATGTTGAATTTCGTCTTGCGGGGCTCAGGGCAGTCCCGCTTCATGTGGCCGTCCTTGCCACAATTGTAGCACAAGAAGGGCGTGCCTTTCGCCTTGTTCCAGTCTACGTCCATGGGGGCGGTCTCGCTGGCCCCAATCTTCTTTGCCAGATTTGGCGCTGTCCCCTGATATCCCCGGGGTAGGGTCGTCTGTGCTGCTGGTGCAGCAGTATTCCTCTGGGCTGGTACCCAGAACATCTTGGCCTGTTGGGCCTTCCGGAGCGTCTGCCGCCCCATGTTCCGGCTGACTATCATCAGCCTTCTCCTCAGCTCCCGGTAGGTGGTGGGAGCTTCCATCAGCCCGACGTTGAGCTGATTCCTCACCTCGTCCGAGACGAGGTTCTCCAGGGTCTCCACCATGAAGGTGTCATGAGTCCCCGTTCTGTCCGACAGGTCATAGCCTGCCTCCTCCGCATTCAGCTCGAAGGCTTGAATGAAATCTACCAGGGCTGTCTTGCCCTGGCGTGTGGTGGTAAGGCGCATGTGCGCCGTCTGGGTGCCGTTTCCGTCGGCGAACGTCTCTGCTAAACTCTCCAGGAATTCTGGATAGTCGCAATTCTCCTCGAAGGTGTTCTGCCTTCGAGCCTTCTTCTTCCAGTTCCGCGCCCAATTGGACGCCGGACACCTGGCTCCGTCTTCTTGGCCCAATAAGGACACCGTGAAGGCAATCTTCTTCTTCTCGGTATTGAACTCCGAGACATATGCCCAGACATAGTTGTCCAGGGTGTCCAACCAAGTTTCAAACTTGGATTTGTCGTTCCCGTCGAACATCGGCGGGGTCTTTGCATAAGAGATCCTTGAGGATCCCGAACGCGGGGGTTGATCTTCTCCGTTCCATCCTGGAACAGGGACTGGAACATATTTGACTCGGGGAGGGCTTCCTCCTCCGTTGGGTGAACAGGGGTCTGGGGGCGCGACATCTCAATCGGCGCTGGTGAAAGGGGTTTCGGGGTGAAGGTGGGGACTCGGCTGCGATTAGCTGTGTTGGTTGGGGCGCTAATAATGCGCGGTGAGGAGGAGGTGGTCTTGCGGAGTGGTGAATATGGGTTATCGACTGGAATGCCGATGGAGGGAGTCTGGGTGGGAGGGAACGGTCGGGGTCTTTGAGAAACGGCCGAGTGGTATAGCTCGGACTCGTCTTCGGAGTCGGATGGGGGGGCACGGTAAGACGTTCTGGTATGAATCGCGGCGTTAAAGCCGGGCAGGGGTTCTGTATGCCACTAGGGCTGGTGGTGAGGTCGAGGCGGTCTTTTGCTGACAGAACAGTCCGGGGTCTTCTACGACTCCCCCCGCGGCTGCGAGATAGCCCTCTCCGAGGATTAGGCTAGTGCTCCTTTGTCTGCTTTACACGGGGACGGTCTCAACGTTTCCCGTAGCGTGTAGCGACGTCTGTTCAAGTGAACCGCGCACGATTGGCGCTGCAATTGTTTCTCGTTGGTGTGGACGACGTGAGTGGTGGTAGAGGAAATGGGTCTTCAGGTAAGAGGCTGCCGCGACAGTAACCCTACAAAGTTTGTTTAAACAATCGGCGTCTCAACGTAAAACCCTGTTCAAGCAATGATTTACTTAATCCTGGTTCAAACCGGGTTGAAAACATGAAGCAAAAGGAACGCCCACAGTGGGATTCGAACATACACCGGTTGAGTAAACAATTCATAAGCAGTGAAGTAAGATCCAACTGAGCTATGGGACCATTAACAAATGGGTGCACAAATGCATTGGAGAACATAAAACAGGCAAGGTTACTCTTTCAAAGTACAAGTCCATCGCACCTTGAGCAGCCGTGATATTTAAGCAGTTCAAGGTCACTTCAGAAGCTCTCACATGCTAATTCCCTTCAATGCATTCAAAGCATCCAAAATTGCAAGGGGACATCAGTTTGTCTTTCATCTGTAGTCAGTAACTCGAGCATCAAGTCGTTGAATTTCCTTGTCTGTTGGAGATGGTGAGCCATGGGACCCGGCTGTTCCTACGATGCCTGAGCGTCCCACCTACTCGCCTGGTGCCAGCCCAAAGAAGAGGGCCAGGGACAACGCTATCGACACCGCGTTCAACAATTTTGGAAAGGCATCGTCGCCCAGCTCCAGCAAAAGACAGAAGCGCAACACCACTGGGTCTCAGTAGCTGGTGTATGATGCTAAAACAACCTGTTGGTATTGTACCAAGTCCTTCTACACTCCTTAGCCTTACTTGAAATTTGACTCAAAAAATGTCGTATCTTAATGTCTTTTTAATCTCATTTGAATCGGGTCTTGATCAAAGCCGGTAGCGGGCCATGCCGCTCGCCGGCCTTACTGCTTTATTCATGACAGCGTGTGGGGAAGTCAAGAGTATATTTGGGCGTGATCTCCATGATCTCGTTACTTGTGACACATGTGGTGACCGGAACATCGACGGATCTAAAGTTAGCTCTCCACAGGAATGATTAATGCGCCTACTCATACTCAGAGGGGCTCTGCAGGCACATTTACATCAAATCAAATCCATCCACCCGACCAATCCTCTTCTGGCCATTACGAAGATGATGATCTGGCATGGGAATCTGCCAGCAGCGATGAGGAGCCCGAGCTCTGCAGGCACATTTACATCAAATCAAATCCATCCACCCGACCAATCCTCTTCTGGCCATTACGATGATGATGATCTGGCAAGGGAATCTGCCAGCAGCGACGAGGAGCCCGAGGAACTCTCCGATTCTGAATGGGAACGACTCCCACGTCCGATGACATTTGAAGAGAGACTGGAGAAACATATGGTCCAATGGGAAAAAGCTGGTACCGGTCTCACCGCGGAGTGCAGAAGCGAGAGATAGAAGTGGCAGAGGCAGAGTGGAAGAAGAAAGTGAAAATGGGTATAATATAGGCCATGTTCCTACACTCAAAAAAAGCAGTCTTCCAACCTCATCTTTCCTATACACAAAAAAAAAATTCCGCCCAAAATTTCGCCGTTTTGAACCCTAAATTAGGAGTATGGTGGCGGACCAAACTTCGTGACAAGTTTATGTCCCAATTTGGTAATCGCTGGCGAAGCGCGTCTTCCCGATACTCTCGAGACCGCGGCCGATCTTCTGTTCGAGGCGCACTTATTTGAGCATTCTTCTTCGAGTCTTTTGACTTCCTGAAATGTTTGACAGACAATGACAGTTGCGCGCACAATTTTGATTGGCTTCGATGCACCATTAGGAATACTGCAGATCGCAGCAGAACGAGGACGCACCAGTTTGAAAAACGGAAGCAACAGGATGTCCTTGCAGGTGAGGCTCAGGTGGTGATTGGGATCCGGAAGATCTAGGAATGTAGGAACTTGCTCGCAGAGAATTCGACGACAACCCTTGGTATTGCCGGTGCTATCGGACGACGCGCCGATGAAGTTCTCGACGGCTACATAGTTCATGACCTGGCGCAGACATCAGGGATGGTCGAAGACGACTTGTGGAGGCTTACCTCCATCGCCGCCTTTGCCATCCATTGCGCCGTATGGGACACACCTGTGCAGTCGAGTCCCTCCAAAAGAAAGGAGCGGCCGTCGGCGGTGTTTGCATGGAAAGTGTAAAAGTACTCTCCGCGTCTGACAGCTCCTCCATCGAAGGGGAGCGTGAGCCGTGTTTGTGTTTTGAGAAAAACTATTTGCAAGCCACGGACACCTTCCTGCTCGCTCATGATATGATTATCCATGAGTGTAGTTCGGCCGGCAGGAGTATGGTGGCGGACGGAACTTCGTGACAAGTTTCAGTCCCGATTTGGTAATTGTAACTACTCCTTGAGGTTTCAACCCAGCATTCCGCAAACGTGGAATTAGGGCCGCAATAGACCCCCCTATCATCCTGTCGGAGTAGAACTTGAGAAAGTACATTTCATGTTTTTCTCGGGGCGATTTCGCGTTTTTGATTGCGGATCACCGGTCCGGTGGCTGTGCTGCACTACGCGCCGCCTCGGCGCGACGGGACCAGTGGCCGAGTTTGCAGTGAAGAAGTACCGCTCGCACCGTGGGGTTCAGCGGCGCGAATTGGATGTGGCGATTGCAGGGTTAGCAAGACGCTGGACACGGATCGAAAACTGGTCGCAATCAGCCGCAGCACGGTACACATACCGCAAGTATGGGGAAGGGGAAGGTCGTTAATAATGATCTGGTTCGCCTTCAGAGGACGGGAAAAGCAGGGCTGCTCAAAAAGCGATGTTACAGATGTCGATAAACAGGACGACGGACCAGCTCGTCGCATGTGGCACCACGCAGCTCTGCTTGCATGTACGACTGAAGAAGATGGTGTTATGAAGATTATTCCGGGGTTTGAGGGTCTATTCGTTTACTTGTTCGTGTTCGGTGAGTTTCTATTTTTTAATTCCGCTTCCACTATGATGCTAAACACAAACTCAACAGGTGTTCTCTTCGACGCATGGATGAACCGAACCATGACCGTTGCGAAACCGCGTATCGGCTGTTCTCCGGGCCCGTTTCTGGCTTCACTATTGGCGTGCGCACATTGTCAACATGAGCGCGAAATATCCGGATCTCTATTCAACAACGCGATCATTCATTTCCCCGGCCAGCTTCCACATTTTCAATCGTTTATGCGACAGCCTCCTCCTCCTTGTCGTCATCTACGCCCGCTATTATCCCAACCAGCCGTTCTGTCCATGGCTTCTTGGCACGGAATTCGTCGAGCACTTCTTTGGACTCGCCCGGATGATGCTCCCAAACTTTACCTACGCTGATTTCTGAAAATGGCCCAGCACATGATGGTCCGGCAGCGTATCCTACTGTCCGGCACGTTCAAGGAAAAGCGCGATAGAAACGCGAACGTCGGCTACGTCTTAGACTTCGACGCATCTCCCCTTACGCCCGAGACCGAAAGGTCGCGCAAGTTACACTCACCGACAATGACTTCAAACGGCTGGTTGAGGTAGCCTGCAAAGAGGCATCGCTGATATGCACCCAGCTCATGGGGATCCCTGCACCCCTGCCGACGGAGCGTAAACCTCTGGTGCTCATCCCCTTCGGAGCGCCGATGAGGAAAGGCAAGCAGGCCGCCAAACACGACGACTTGGACTCGGAATCGGAGTTCGATCCGGACGAAGAAGATGCTGGCGAGTCGGATGAGGAGGATGTACCCGAGATAAAACCCTACAAAGTTTATTTAAACAATTTGCGTCTCAACGTAAAACCCTGTTTAAGCAATAATTTATTTGATGGTGTTCATCACCAAGGAGAACATTAGAATAAGGGGTTTAAACCTTTAAACAAACTTTGTAGGGTTACTGTGTGTCGAGCACTGTGGTCGCAGCGATGGACACGGGCGATTCGGAGCAGGCTGGTGTGGCCCTGCGTCGTACTTCGGGGTGCAAGCGCACACAAGCTGAGGTATCTGTCTCAGCTCCCTCGGTGGTTCAACAAGCGTCAGAAGCAGCCTCAAGATCCGCTCACAGGATGGGTCATGGAGGATCCCGACACCAGGGAAAAGCTTACTGGGCACGAGTGGGTTGAACGCAATCCAGGGCAGTTTGCAGAACGCTATCCAAAGATCACAAGCGGTACCTCGAGTACCTCAAGCTTCAGGCGCAGTCTTCGTAGATATCATTCAAGTACACGCGACCCACGCAACCATTTTTACTCGCCTGTTTGCACTCTACTTTATCCTTTGTTTACTACACCATTTACAACAATTCAATGCTCCTGTTTGTGCACTACGGCCGTTGACGAAGAGCCTTATTTAATGTCTTTAGATGTAGCGGACAAAGAACAAGACAAACAACCTCGACCAACACTCACCGTCAGGAGTAAATGACCTTGCCGCAGACATTATGTAATGACCGTACTTTTACTTGATAGCCTGTTCCGCTAATCTTTTGTCAGATCTCTTCGGATATCGTGCCTCTGACCTCTCAGCAATACCTGACCAAATTGGGGGTGTACATAAGAACCCTTACCTAAAGGTAGCGGGAATGTAAACGCTTTCTAGGAAGTGATGTCGAGGTGTTAATTTGGGCAATACTAGAATTGCCGTACTGGAACGATTGCGTCGTGGGGGGTGCGAACAGAACGAGCCTCAGCTTTCAGTATCTGCCCAATGGGCGCATTTACTAAGGATATGGACTGCTGCTCTGCGAGTTCGACCACGATGAACGAATTTAGCATGGATTCAATGACTGTGGATCTCATGCTGATGAGTCTAAGAGATCTTGGGACGACGCGCGCCGCAGCAGGAGAGGACCGAGGGGACTGATTGTCCAGGTTAGCAAAAAGGATAAATTCCAGCTCCAGCGATTTCAGGTTCATAGCATTGCCTACCAGGGGTTGCAGCTCCAACTCATCGGCGAAGAGAAAATATGACACGGAAGTATGCTCCAACGAGGGAAGGAAAACAATGCCATAAAAGATGCTTTCAGGCCGGCGGGGTACGTTTGCCAAAAAGTATCTCTCGCCTCCGAGACTTCGACTCGTGTCAAGTTCGGAAGGAACATGGCCGACTGAGTCCGAGTCACGTAGGAGTCGAAGAAAACGGTGGTTGACTCACCAACTTGCCTGCACTCAATTGAGTGGGGAACGAGCGGAGGCTCCTGCTATTCGATGTAGCTGGTCAGACCTCGAAGGTCTGAGTGAAAATGTGCCCTATGGGGCTGTGCATATTGTGTGCATACATCTTCGCCGGCATTTCGGCATTTTTTTTTCGGTTTCGGCCCGACGCAGACTCGGCGAACCACTGAGAACACTCAGATGTCAGATCCGATTCGGATCGTGCGTGAGAAGGCGGATTGAGGGATCCTGTCGCGCGGCGGTCATAAGGAAAGACGGCTGAACGATGTCGATGAGCGCTGAGCGCTGAGCACTGAACACGGCGGAGTCGGGCGGTGAAATTGAACATGTCCATGTGGATGTACGTAGGTGCATGCATAGTCAAACCACAATTGAAATCTGCCACTGGCAGCGCTCGCCGTCCTCGATCACAGAAGCAAAGCGGGCTTCCAGATATCGATTACAAATGGGCAAGGTTCTCCGCTCTTTACTTGTCTTTTACCCAATTTATTACTGTACATTAGTGATTCCCGAGAGCGCGTCAGTCATCATATCCTACACATTCGCAGAGCTTGGATGCTCGCTACGCAGCTAAGATCTTCCATTCAGTCGTCAACGCGTCATGCTCTATTCATATTCCAAAAAACTCCGTGCAAGCCGGACCTAGCTATTCGGTCTGTCATTAGTAGGGAGATTGAGATGAACCGCATACTTAAACAACCCTCCCGTTCAGTATAAAATCACCAATGGCCCTTCAAAAAACGAACAAAATTGGGGAACATATATTTTTGCGAACTACATGCACATGTATACACTATGATTATACCATACAATTAGCATTCGTACATTTTATATTGAGCAAAACGGCGGAGAGAAGGAAAAACCTAGGGTACAGTTGATGGTACAATTTTCGACATTATAATGCGCGGATGGTATGATAGGAGAAAAACAGTTCGAAGCAGGTCAACGCTCGTATCACAGGCTTAGATGGTAACGGCAGTATAAGATTGTTCTATACGTGTTGAGAAGTAGTCTGAGATGAAGTTAGAAAAACCACATGAACAAAGTCGCAGCAACGTAGGACGAGGCCCCAGCTGAGGGAGGGCCACATGGGGTATTTCGTGGCCCAGAGTTTCTTGGTCAGTCCCCAAATTACATGTGTGTCCAAAAAGTCACCGACTCTGAAAATGTTGTGAATCGACTTCCAGAATAATTCACGGTGGGTTCGTCTCGAATTTGTGGAACGTATAGAGTTCCAAATCATTTCGGTCTGTGACACTTCGTGTCAAGACGCATCCACGCCCCCCGTCCGACCTTGCTTCTATCATGGCTGTCCAATCTCGTCTGGATTCTCACCAACGCAATGCTATCAAGGCCGCGGCAATCTTACAGAAGGCCCGCGAGGACGTGCGGAAGTCCCGCAACTACCAGTCTGCTCCGACACGCGCCAAAATACGCACCGAGTTCCGAGAACGGAACGATGGGATGGTTACACACGAATGGCAGGTCGACATGGGCGAGGCTCTCCATCTTGGGCTTGACTGCAGCCTAATCGCCGGCACGGGAGCTGGGAAAACAATGCCCTTCGTGATGCCGCTGTTCGTGGAGTCCGACACATCTCACCTCTGAACACGCTGGAGGAGGATCAGGTGAGCGTGTTTTGAACGTGACAGGACACGTAATTACACTAATTCTTTCCTTTTGCCTTTTTTCTTGTTACTCCGGCGAGGCGTATTGTAGCATCGCTGAAGAATTCCCGGTAACTCGTCGCTGACCATTAGACCAGTGTGCGCAAATCGGATACTGTCATCCGAGACGCAAGCTTCGCTTCCCCAGCATACAGCATCGAGGAATATTGCGAGATCGAGCCCTTGTTCTCGGATGGTCTGCAGCACCTTGTTAACCTTCTCTGGCATATGTGCATCTTGCAGTCTGCCCGTCGATCGCGAGAATGCCTGACCTGAATCGGATCGGCCCTTTCTTCTTCATCGTTTGAGAGGTTGAAACTGTCCGCTTCATTCCCAATATGGGCATCTGAGTCGTCGGGATCAAGTGGGAGCTCCTCCACAAAGAGGAACTCCAGATCATCGTCCATCGGCGCGTAGGAAAGGCTTGATCTGTTAATTGACGCGTCTGTGACTATGCGTTACTATCTGTTACTTCCGTGACTGATGTCACTGACTGCATCCTTTACGATCAAAGTGCACCAGATGTTAGGGCGGTGATCCCGGTTCTGTTTTCTCATCATTTTCTGCCTCAAATTTGAAAGTCCGCTTATCCCCGCACTGCCCTAACATCTGGATTCGAGATTAGATTCAGCGCCGTTCATATGCTTCCATTGCATATGATCGGTTAACGGATGTCCCGACACATCTACAGGTCTGTAAAGTGGGCCAAACTGTACATTAGGTGCTAATATACTTCCCTTGACTTGTGAAGTCAAAAATGGATCCCAATTCTCCGAGCTGGCCACCCCGCCGTGGTATTTTTAGCACTAATCCGAGTGAAACTGGGTCTGAAAGAATAGTTTCGTCTCATCTGAAGTATATCGGAATCGGGTTACAGCTCTTTGCGGAACTTAGGGCGCGGCCGATTTTTTTTCCTTTTTGAGATGTTTTTGATCATTTCAGCCAGAACAGCTGTTCTGACCTCAATTCTCAGCGTATGTTTCTGAAAACTATATGAGCAGAATCACACGACAATTCCTCAGGGCATGACGTCCTCAGGATCTTTCCATACCGCCGGTAGTAATTATGATATATTATTTTGCGTGTTTTGCGGAGATCATCTCTTGTGTCGTGATTTGGAGGTTGTGTGGGATGTTGTATGGCTCTAAGAACACTTATTTAGATGGCGGAGGGCACATCGTCCTCGTAATTGAGGTATGGCACCCGGAGCGCGTGAAAAGTGGACTTGAAGCTGTGAAATATTCCTACAGTCTAGGCCTTATATATCTGTGTGCTCCATCCTCCAGCGAGTGAACCAATTGTCAATATTCTGACTTTGAACTGTTTTCGAGAGATTACAGGCTCATGTACTATGTCTGGGGAGAAAGCGGCGAATTCAAGTTATTCAAGTTGAGAAAAGAGAGAGAGAAAAGAGAAAAGAGGGGGAATGTCAGAGAATCAAAGACATTACATACCTGCAAAATGGAGCTTCCAAACGGCCCATAGACTGTCCTAGACAACTTGCAAAACTTGAATTATCTTGAATATCGGCTACGCGTGGATTGTTCCGTTGATTCAAGTCTTAAGTCCCGACACTGGGTAGACCTAATGTTTGAAAACCCGGGAATGATGTTGTCCCGGGGATCTCAAAGAGTGTTCACAAATATTATATGCTCCCTACGGGCGAAACCTTACCGAAAATTCACTTTTGTGAATCTCGACCGTATTCGATGCGCTGTAGACGAGATATGCAGCTATACACCATCTGATTCAATGATTTGGAAATCGATACGATCCACCACGCTGCAACGACGCTCACGGGAGTTTTACTGGAAATGTATTCATAACACATTCAGAGTGGGAAGTTTCTGGTCCCATGTTGAGCACCTGGAGCGAAATGGGACCTGCCAGGTGTGCAACGCGATCGAGAGCTTAGAGCACATTGCACTGGAGTGCAACTCACCGGAACAGAAGTTAATTTGGGCCCTCTCGAAACAACTATGGTTGAAAAAATATGATACTTGGCCAACCCTGAACTGGGGATTGATCTTGGGCTGCAACCTGGTGAAATTTAGGTCTCCGAGGGGCCGTGCGTTACCTGAAAAAGGGAGACTGTTTGCAATTTTAGTATCAGTGGGTTGGCATCTCATTTGGAACCTCCGCGTGAATCGTGTCATGAAAAATCAAGGTGCAACCCAGAGTCCAGCAAGCATCCACAACCAATGGCTTACCGCCGTGAATTCGGCCTTACGACGCGACCGCATTCTCACGAACAAAGTTAAATTCGGCCCACTCGCATTGAAGAAAGACATGGTGCTGAACACCTGGAGTGGTCTGCTTATGGATGAGGACGCTCTGCCGGATGATTGGACACTCACAGAGGGGGTTTTAGTGGGTATGTGGCCAATGAATGGTATAGGATAAATATTCTCGAAGGCCAGAGTCCCACACTGGTAAAAAATCGTGCGTAACGGCATTTCCTCCTGGACAAAACTCACCGGCATGACTGGCCCAAAACCAGCAACACAAGCGGACAGACTCAGAATGCTTCTGCAGACTTTGATCTCGTTATCCCAAACGCTCCAAAAAAAAAAAAAAAAAAAAAAAAAAAGTCTTAAGTCCCAGCGGCCCGGATGGCGTAAGTAACAGCCAATCAAATTCAAGATCCTTTCGGCACCTTTCTCGGCATCCACTGCCCAAACAAGCGCTGTCTCACTACTGCTTCGCTCTGCTCGCGTCCTCCGGCCCAGACTCGTTTCCCTCCCTAACCCAACCTTCCCGACGAATACCGGCCGTCACGCCGCTGACGCGTTCCCGCCAACACTGCTGACTGGACCCCGCCAACCTCGTTTCGCAGTGACGACGCGCAACGCGCGTCGAGGCCTCCGACACCTTCTGTGTACAGAGCACGCGCTGCAGCACCTTCCTCCACCCGGAACCTATCCCGCATCGCTTCAAGGGCGCGTTGGACGTCCTCCTTCAAGGTCAAATTCGTGAGTTTGACTCTACTCCTGGCGAAACGCTTGGCGGTGAATCTAGTGCGTACCTCGCTGCTCTGTGCCTGAAATAAACTAACTTCTGCTATTTTTTGGGGGCCCGAAACGTTCTCAATCCCTCCAGACCAACCGATTTGCTTCTTCAATGTGAGAACTCCGTTTCAAAAGCTGTACACGTACCGTGCGACGCAAGTTTGCATCGTCCACTACGTGTGCAGCTATGCCACGGAGCTCACGTCTTGGGTGCTTCTCCTGGAGGTCTGCGTCGCGTTCAAGCTCAACGTTCAAGTCCTTGGAGTTGACTCTTCAATTACTCATCCGCGAGTCCAACGGCATGTACAACATTTTATTAAATAAATCACTTTCCAACGATCAACTGCCGTGTCCCCCTGCCTCATGCTCCCGTTGTAAAGTACGTCCCTCCCTCCGGTCGCGTGCCCGTTTGTTCGTCAAAGGAGGGTGCCCACACATGCACCATTTCTGGCCCCCGAGCCCTTGCAGTCGTGGCGCCTCGGACAAACGGCCTCAACGCACAAAGCGCAGCGTCTCGTCGCTTTAGCCTTTCGAGTCGCAGGACCGTGTGTGGGCGTGGAAGCACCAGGCAACAGTGCCTGCTGCACAGCGACTGGCCGGATTATTGCAGGTGCCGTCGACTGCGAAGGCTGCGGGGGCGCAGGCTGTGGTGTTATTTGGACCAGCGACTCCGAGTCCCCGGTTACCGTCGACTCCCCCACCTGCTCACCAGAACCTATTCCAAGGAGCTCAGAGTCGACTACGTCACCAATATCCTCCGCCTCGGCCATAATATTGAAAGATATTGGAACATCGTCCCCTGGAATAATGAAATCAGTGCGGGTTCTGCAGAATATGATAAGACTAGTCAAACCTGGAATAGAGAGATCCAGTTCTCCGTCAGGAACAGCCTCAGGTAGCGGAATTGCAGGAAGTGCGTGAGTATAATTGTCATCCGAATTCAGGACGTCGAGAAGGGGCTTCCGTGCGGTGAAATTGGCGCCCGTCGTGAGTGTAGAACGCTCTGATTTCCAGAGAATCGTTTTTTTGTGGTGCGCCTCAAGTTGTTGAGGTAGTTTGTAGTAAAGTCGGAGATTGGAGTCGGCTACGGAGCGTGATTGGCCGTCCACAAGTTCGTTCCAGAACTGCATAAACTTGAGGAAGTCGATGTTCTTCCAGTGCTCGTGGGGCGGATAAACTTTGTTTCCCTTTCTGAATTTCGGGTGATTAATATGCGCCTTGAACGTGAGATATTCCTGGTGAGTATGCACTGGAACCACTGCCGCAAGAGTTCGCTGACGGAGTTGGAGGTAACGGTACCGGTTTACGGACTTGGTAGAGAGCCGGGTTAGAACATGGACCGGTGTATCGTGATGGTGCGGTAGACCGGTGATACGCGGGCGAGGAAGTGTAGTAATTTTGAGGTTTTCGGCCAGCGATTTGGCTATAGGGAGGATGCCGATAGTTTCAGAGGTGGCTATCCGAGTGGGAAGTACGCGGGGGCGAGGGAAGGAAGTCTCACAGCCGACTGCAATGGCAAGTTCGACAATCTCGTCTCTGATCCAGAGTGCATAGTGTCCGCGA